>PVJL010004357.1:0-131698 GCA_004026885.1 Lyroderma lyra
TAAATATAAAGAAGTTGACTTCAGAAGATGCCACTGTTGGTTATCTTCTTCAGATAATGCTACCTGTGAAAACTAAGAAAGAATGAACTCTGATATCTGTAATGTAGAGAATTCAGATCCATAATTGAGATGTCTGCATGTACAATTGGATCATTAAAAAAAATAACACAATCCATTAACTGAATATTCATTTACTGAGCACACTATAGATGTCAAGCTAGTCTTGAAATAAACTTGTACTCTAACAGTGCTTTGCACATAACAGAAATGCCAGGCTGAGCTGGATTGAATTCTCTGAATACATACAAAATAACAAGGGATTCAGGAGAAAGGAGCCTTGAGGCATATGGGCACAACAAGAGGAAATCATTTGGAATTTAAATGTTATTTAAATAGTTTATTCCAAGGAGGTGACTGAGATAGGATCATGCACACATTTCTTATGTCATCAACTCCTGTGCAGAGGAAGCCAACCCAAGGCCATTGGTGGCTCTCCAAGACTTTGTACTATTTACTCATCACTGCAATCTCAAAAAGAATATTTTAAATGAAGCCAAAAATATATATTTCAAAACAAAATAGTAAATTTCATATATTAAAGAAAAGAACACACAGTATAATTATATTTGGTATAATAAATTAGTTTCATATAAAAAAGTAAATTTCTATGTTCTAGTTGTAGCTATTCTTACTCTCCATTTTGTTAGCAATGGCTAACAGGCAGCATTTCTGAAAGGGTTCTATGGGATATTAGTCCCAAGTGATGCTCCAAAAGAACTCTCAAATCAGTTTCTGAAAAGCATTATGTTGCATTCCCCTCTTAAGACCTCACCAAATACATTAATGTTATATACTAAAGACTCAGAAAAATCCTACTTAACTCAAACTTGCTGAAATCAGTGGTTTATATACATACATTATTTAAAAAATCCTCCCCACCATAGTATTTGACAACATTTCCTATTACAGTATGCCAAAAAATATACCTGGAGACATGCTATATTATATTTATGATTAGAATCATTAGGAAAAAAGTACCTAGCATTTATACTCCCAGGAATGTTTAATTTTACCAGCCAGATGCTTAAAAATTTTTTTTGAAATATATAAAATATCTGTTCCTCTGGGTAAAAATAATGGAGTGTGGTGATTATTTTTGCTGTGTAAATTTATAAAACTAAAAAAGTTATACAGGAAGTTTAAATAGCATTAAATATTTATAAACAGTATCCACATATAATTTAAAACACTATATATTTGCAATATTATGTTACTCAACATAAAAACCATCTCACTCATCTCTCCCAGTGGGAGTTACCTCCTGATTCTCTATTTCTCCCACTCAGTGATGGGAACTATACACCTAGGACAGAAACGTTTCTCAGGCTATTCAAATTGTTCTCTCTCAACAAAGTTCATCTTTAAATTTACATTGTAACTTCCTCAAGTCTGAATTTAAACCATCCTTACATCACAACAGGACAATGGTACTATAGTTCCTTAACCCTAACTCTGCCTTCAACATCTCCCTGCTCCAATGCAGCCTAACCATTGGTACTACAGCAATTTTCCTACTTAAAACAAAGAATGACAAAACACACACACACACACACACACACACACACACACACACACACACACAACTACTCAAATTCCTCACGCCATGCCGTACATCAGATTTTTTTAAATGTATTTTTTTTCAAATCAGTTTTCATTGCCTATCAAACAAAGGAAGAAAAAAACCCTTCAGCTGACATTAGGGTTCTGGACAGCACACGAGGCACCCACCTCAAGTTCACCTTCTCCAACTCTCAGCTTACTCTCCCACTCTCCTATGATGTGATCCAACTCAGTAAATCGTGTCCCTCCATGTTTCCTTATCTCTCTGCTCTGACTCATATGAAACCCTCTACGATGAATTACATCCCACTCCCTGCTCCATTTTCCACTCAGAATCAAATTTTTAACTACCACCTGTATGGTGACACATTTTGTAACATTCCTCTATTACAATCTCAACACTACACATATCTCTCATGACTTCTTTTCATCAAAATTGTTTATACTTATAATTTTTCTGCAGTTCCTATTTCCAACAAGTTGGGGAACTCCAGAGGGGATAGACACATACTGATTTAGCTATCTGACAAGCAATCCCATTATACTCAAAGGTGTTCACTGAGAGGAATGTAACCATTGCTATAAAAGTTGTTATGATCATGAATTTGTGGACGTAAAGCACCTGCAATGAATATCATCAATATTCTATTTAACCTTCTGACTACAATAATCACCTCCTAATAATCACGAGTATCATATACCCTACATGGCTACGTGGCCATCTTAGGTTTGTATGCCCAGCACTCCTCTCTCTTAAGGAGTTTCCCTTTCTCAGTAATGTTGAGTCCAGTTTAGCCAGCAATGAAATGGTCTTGATTTCCCCACCAGAAAGGCTACCCAGATTAACCTGTCTGGTCAAATGGTGGGAGTCTGAGTATCTTTTGGGGGGAACTGATATAGAAATAAAGGAAAAGGGCATACATTATTTTCAGTGGAAACATAAGCTATAAAGATTCAAAAGAAAAAAAAAATAAAACGAAATGAGCTGGTGCCCACCTCTACCTCCACGAGGACAGAGCCTGCTGAGAATAAAGTTAACCAGAGGAGAGCAGAGCAAAACATAGAAAGAAAAGAGAGGTAAAAAGAAACCACTCTAACTCCTGCATTATCCAGTCATGTTGAAGGTCACTCTCTTGGATACCCAAGTTAAATAAACCAATAAACCACGTGCTCATTTTATTTTTGACACTTTTCTAAATGATTTATACAGGCTGACCTCATTTTCCTAGGCCTTAATTTTTCATCTGTAAAATGAGTTTAAAACAGGTAGGTGCACTTTAAAGCTCTACAGATGTCTTTCTGGTTAAAGTTTTAAGGGCAATCAGTAATGCTTAGACTATTGGCTTACTGTTCATTCCAGCCACACTGCCTGCCTTCATACTCTTTTCATCTTCGATGCCCTCTGCTCACCTCTCTTCCAACTCATTTGTAAGGTTCCCTTGCCTTCACCTCCTAAAAACTTCTAATTACCTCTACAGTACACATAATGATCACCTCTGAACCCACGCAGCACTACAGCCTGACCTGACTGTAGCATTTAGGTCTGTGCTGTCTACCACCTCATTGCTCCTTAGGACTCCCAACTTCATTAGGGTTCTTTGTTTTCCCCTCACAGGGTTCTGCCAGACTTGGATCCTCAGAAAACATTCAGGGGCTGTTGATAAGTTAACAGTTAACAATTAACAGAGTAGTACAGAATTTGAAGCTTGGCAATACCAAATATTGGTGGAGGACGTCCAGAAATAACTTCTAGTGAGAATATAAATTGACACAACCAATTTGGAAAGACATCTGGCAATATCCAGTGAAATTTTTAAAAAAAATGGTGTGCATGCTTTACAGATCAGCAATTTCATTTTTTGGTATAAACTGTCAAGAAACTAAATGTTCACCAATATTTATAGCTATATATAGAGATATACTTTTACCTATGTATTCATAGTGAAACTATAAAATTCTGAACTATAATAGCATAAAGCAAATCTATGACACTGACTGCCTCTGAGAAGAGAAGAAAATCAAAGGAACTTCAGCTTTTTCTATTAGATTTAAAAGAAATCAAAGCAACTATGATAACAAGGCCACAACTATTAATTCCAGCTGGTGGTTAATGGTCTATGGCATTTTACTGTATTTTGAAAATTTTTCAAAACAAAAAAATATGGATAATTTTGTACTTTTACCCACAATCTGGCTTCTCTCTATCAGATTCCTCCCTTGTTTCAAGTTATGTTAATGTTTAAACATTTTATGCAAGCAAATAAATGAATATATGGAAATTATGTGGAAAGTATAAAAGTACATTATTATACAGAGTTAAAAGTAATAAGTCCCTCTCAACTTCCCCCAACCATACCCACTGCTTCAGAAGTAATGACTATTAAAGATTTATCATGTTTTCTTCTAGAGCCTTTTCTATTTGTATTCATATATATGCATATATTCAACTCCATGGTTCACTGTTTTAAATTTCTTTTCAACACAAATGAGAACATTTAGTGCACATTGGTAGGTACATGCTTTTTCA
The DNA here is from genome assembly GCA_004026885.1 of Lyroderma lyra. Lineage (NCBI taxonomy): Eukaryota > Metazoa > Chordata > Mammalia > Chiroptera > Megadermatidae > Lyroderma > Lyroderma lyra. Next base: position 4,148 of record PVJL010004357.1, read on the forward strand.
CTTAATGTGACTGGGAGATTTTCCCACAGAATACTTTCTGCTTTTTATATTCCATAGAATTTTGAATGCTCTTAATATTCCTATGATGTTCTTAATACCCTATGGAGTAGATATAGCATACCATAATTTCTGAAGTATTATTTAACACTTAAGTTTGCATCTAATTTTACCCTTAAAATAGTGCTACAATAAAGAAACTGGTATACTCCTTCTGCATGTACTGTGTATTAAATGTCTGTGTTGCCCCCCAAATTCATATGTTGAATTTTAATCCCCAGGGTAATAACATTTCATGGTGGGGGCCTTTGGGAGGTGATTAGGTCATGAAGATGGATCCCCCTCAATGGGACTGGTGTCCTTATAAAAGAGACCTCAGGGAGAACATGGAAGGAGTCAACATGAGGTTGAACATCTATGAACCAGAAAATGGGCCCTCACCAGACTCCAAATGTGTGGGTGCCTTGATCTTGGCCTTCATAGCTTCTGGAACTATGAGGAAAAAAATTGCTGTTGTTTGTAAGTCACCCAGTCTATGTTATTTTGTTATAGCAGCCAGAACAAACAAAGACAATATCGATAACTATTTTTCTAGGACAGATTCCAAAAAGTAGAATTTTCAGATTAAAATATTGATAGTTACTTTCAAATTACTTCCCTTGAGAGCATTTCCCCCACTCTAGTCAATGACAGACAATATCAATCTTTAAATGTTTGCTAATCTAATCAAAATGGAGGTGAAGAGGTCATTCCAGGTGGAAGGAGCAGCATGAAGAGCACACAGATGTACAGTGACATCTGGTGTTTCCAGAGGAGTGAGTGAGGGGAGAGCAGGGATGGAATCACGCTCCTGAAGGAAGGCATGTAGTACATCACGCACGGGACTTTTATACCACTGTTTAAATCCCCAGGCAAGGAGCTCAGACTTCACACAGGGAAGCCTGGAGAGCCCTAGGAGACTGTAATGAGGCAAACGCCATTGCTCCTCGGCAGCATAAGGATAGATCTAGAATAAGACATACCTAGAAGACAGATCAATTAGAAATCTGCAGTATTGGACTGCAAGGAAGACGACAAGAGCCTCCCCGGACAAGCTGCCCAGATGTACTCTTTTAAATGGGACAGAAAACAGTGGTACGGTCCTGTTTCAAATGGTACGTATGGTCAGCCTACTGACACCTTGAATTTAGACCAGTGAGACTAGGCTGACCGTAGGTACCTTTTGACATGGGACAGTATACCACTGTTTTCTGCCTGTTTAAAATAGTACCTCTGGTCAGCTTATCACAGAGCAACAATGGCAGGGCAGAGATGTAGAAAAAGAGTCAAGAAAGAATGTGGGCAGGGGGATTGAAGGACACAGAAACTGAATCGATGTGTGAGGTAAGGGAGAAGGAGGACTTTAGGATTGCTTCAGGGTCTGGGGCGAATGGCAGTATAATTAAGATATGCAATATAAGAAGAGGTAGGTTTGGAAAAAAATATGGTGAATTTAGTTCTGGACTTATTAAAGATATGCATCCAAAATTCAGATACACACTCAAATCATAGAGTTAACACTGGGGTTAGAGATAAACATTGGGGAACCATAAGCATAAATATAATACTCAGAAAGGTGAAAACTGATAGGCACAGATGTAGCTTAAAACAATAAAATAAGAGAAAAATGACTGACTACAGCTTATTATGTTCCAAAATCAGAAAACTACATGAGAATATATTCTGAGATTTAAAAAAAAGGGGACAAAAAATCCTCTGAAGGATTTCATTGTAAATCAGAATAAATCTCTGTATTCATAGGTAGAAATAACCTATGAGTAAGAAATTATCTAGATTTTTGCCAGCAGGATTCCTTCCTTTAAATAGTTTTTCTTTTAAAAAGCAATAGAAGAATATTATGAAATATCTGTCAATTGAAAAAAGATGAGAAAAATCACTCAAAATCCCAACTCCTTAAGGCAACCCTGAGCATTTTATATAATTTCTTCTAGCTCATTTCTATGGTTTCTATTTTAAAGTTATCATTTATCTAAATGTTGAATCACAATACTTCATTTTATACTATACCCTTTTCATACTCCTACAAAACCATCATAAATATATAAAATAGTTAAAAAATTTTTATCAACTTGTTTCAAGTGAGTAGTTTTCAATCTGGCTGTACATTAGAATTTTTAGGGGAGTTTTTTTTAATGTAGGTTTTGAGGAAACTCCAAACTTATTAAAAATCTCTGGGTGGGGCCCTGGCATCAGCATTTTCTTATATGTGTCCAAGGAATTCTAATATGCAGCCAAGTTTGAGAACCACTAATATCACTAGTGAACATTTAAATTATGTCCTTTATGATAACTGAAAAGGCATGAACATGAATATCTTAGTGCATGTAATACTTTCTTTTTATATTCAAGAATATTTTAAGATAGGCTTGCAGAAGGAGCATTATTAATTCAGGAGATATAACATATGTAATGACCTTTTGCAAATAATGCCACCAATTGGCTTTTCAAATAGTTGTTTTGGTTTACATTCTCACCGGTAGTATATAAATAGGAAGCATCATTTGGAGTCAGAGTGAAGTGCATGGACTAATTAATTTATTAAGTAAACTAAAAAAACAATCTCCAATGGTATCTTTAACTCACATTTCTAGATTATTAGTGAAGATCACATGCTTATTTACATATTTGTTTATTCCTTAGTTTTATGGGCTGGAGCTCCTCTGCTCATGTCCTTTGACCACAATGCTTTAAGCTCATTATTTTCTTATTGTTTTAATAATCTGTTTGTATAACACCTCTAGCATATTAACTAAAAGCATTTCCTCCAATGTCACTTAATGTTTTGTTTTTCAGATGTAGACACATAAAATTTTATAATTACGTCCATCTTTTCCTTTGTAGTTTATTTTATAGTTTCTAACTCTGAAAAGTCATTTCCTTGACAAAAGGGGATTGAAATGTTAGATTTGAATTTTTGTAACATTTTTCCAATAGTATGACTTTTCATATTTAAATTTTTAATGTCTGTATCTTCCTTAATACAGACACAACTAACACATTACATGTTCAATAAACATTCATCATTTTTAATGGCTTTCTCTGGTCCACAAAGAAAAGCAGAACTCCCTTGTCCATTACTTGAATTCAGATTCATTCTTCTACCCCTCTTTGCTGAAGACTCGGGTACTTCTCATTGAAAATTCCTTGATCAGCAGAATGTCAAAAGAATTCAGCTCAGAGTTTTGCTGGGTATTGGAAAATTTTAACCTTTAAATGTTTGATAAAGCAAATGTCTAAAAATAACTACACCAATCACTACTGTTAAGATTGGCATTCATAGCACTGGGCAAACGCCAATTTAATTTCACTTCTCTCCTCCCTCCTTCTCTTTCTTTGTCCATGTATATTCTCAGGGCAGTTTGTTCAGTGACGGCCATCTGCTTTGATCAGAACTGTTACCACATAAAGATATTTAACAAATATACCTTTTGTCTATAAAACAGTGTTATAAAATTCAAACATCATAGTTATCTGGGATGGCATGAAAAACATCCACAAAATTCAGATAGAAAGTAAAAACAGACTAACAAAAGGCCCAATTTTTAAGTAAGATCTCTTACTGAAATAATATGTTTTGAGAAAGAATAAAAACAAACGCCAATGAATGTAAGCATCCTTCCCTTCCCCAAACTTAGTATCCAACACTTAAAAATACATTTAAGAATCTGGCAGCAGGCCTCAAAGAAATTTAATACACCTAGTTCTTGTTTCATTTCACCCTCAGGGAAGTAGAATTCATAAGAGACTTTAAGTTGGGGGTAGGGACTGATTATGTTTGCTACAAGCAATATTAATAGAATACTCTTCCATACAGAATAAAACAGTGAAATTAAGGTAATAAGGCTAGGATCAATGCAAATGTAAAAAGAAAGTAAGTAATACTGTTTTAGGCTAATGGTTTTGGAAAACTACAGAATTATACACACATATATTAATAAATTCCAAAAGTAATGTCACTAATACATTATGTATGTATTGCCTCTGTTTTACAGAAATAAACATCTTCCTTAGGAAAAAAATATGTTTATTTTGATGATTCATGGGGAAAAATATATCTTTAAACAAACTAAGATTTGCTATTTGGAAATCATTATTTTACAGCAATATCAATGTTCCAGTCGAGCTCACAGAAACCCTCCAGACAACAACTATAGTAACAATTTAAAATAGGAGAACAATATGTGAAAATAATAAGGTGAAAAGGAAAAGAACATGGAGCCAAGGTAATAATTCAAGAAAAAAATCATTTTAAAATAGAAGCCCTATTTAAATCAACTAATTAAGAGGTAACTAATTAAACAGTTGCTAAAATTAGACAGAACTATGTATGTTTATATAACAATAACATAAATGGTTTTCTGTCTTCCTTCATTTTTTTAATGTTTAAAAAAACAAAACTTAGAGTATCATGGCTTCGGGCCATTTGGCAAACATCTTATTTAAGTCAGCACAATTCCAACTCACTCATTTGACCTGAATTGATATTCTTGAGGTTTTATATAGTCACTAAAGCTTTCAGAAATAGTTCCTCGATGCACCTGCCACCTAATTCCATGAAATCAATATTTCACTTAAGCTAAAGTCAGGAAATCTTAAGGTGCCGAATTCAATTATGAATGTTACTTAATGAGCTGCTAGTAGATAAAACAGCACTGAAGCTGAAAATCACTACAGTTGAAGAGCTTTACCTCTTTTGGGAGGGGTGTTTTCTAAGGTACCATTAGCATATTTAATAACAGTATAGCATGTTAGAATAAGCATAACAACTTTAATATATGATATAGTACCTTTCTATTGTCAAATGTCAGTTTATAAGCACAGAAACAACATTTTCTCTGGCCAGTCCCGAAATGAATCTATTGAGATCGTGGGAGACAGCTGCCTATCAACATAAAAATAAAAACTGGTAATATTGACCCAAACTTCATCCAAAGATGAAAACACATATTTACTGAAATTCAGATATATTACTATTTAAGTGGAACACAAGAATTCACATTATCAATCACAAGCACATTATATACAAAAGGCAATGGTAAACTGAGGCTCCACATAGAAAAGTTACATAGACACAGTCATATTTAAAAAAAAAAAAGCTTTTATAAACAGTAAAGACCTGGTATTGGTCTTCAAATGCTATCTCTCCTCCAATAATTACTAACTACATGATGAACTTCCATGCACTAATTCTTGTAGTTTCCTAGGATTCAAAGTGGGGTATCATTACTTCATTTTCAAAACAGTGAATGAACAAAGAGATAAAATCTAAAATTCTAAACTTGCTCATCCCTTAAATGGTAAACCTTTCATGATTCTAAAATTGTTCCTTTTGTCACTTGGCTTGCTAAATTGAGTTTTAAGAAAACCGGACATTTTCAAAACAAACATTATGTTAGTATATTTCTATGTCTCTCATTTCCTCCTTGGTTTGTTCATGCCTTCTGATAGGCATTCTTTTCCTTCTTTTATTTTTTGCCCCTTTGGGACACCACACTTCAAGTCTAACATTCCTCTAGCCCAGTGGTTCTCGACCTTCCTAATGCTGCGACCCCTTAATACAGTTCCTCATGTGGTGGTGACCCCCACAAAATTATTTTCATTGCTACTTCATAACTGTAATGTTGCTCCTGTTATGAATCGCCATGTAATATCTCATACGTGTTTTCCGATGGTCTTAGGCGACCCCTGTGAAAGGGTTGTTTGACCTCCAAAGGGGTCGCGACCCACAGGTTGAGAACCACTGCTCTAGCCCAACATTTGACTGTGATGGAAAGACTAAGTTTTGGAATCAGCCAGACCGAGGCTCAAATACCAAATCTTCCACTTATAATTGCGTGATGTTAGCAAGATACTTATCTTCTCTGAGCATCAATGTCCTCATCTGTAGAATGAAGAAACAGCACCCATTTCTCAATGGCACTGTATAGATTAAATAAGCTAAAAAAATAGAAACTGCTTGGCTCAGCGCCTGACACTGACCCGTTACTGCATAAACGTTAGTTTCCTGCCCTTTTGCCAAAACGACATGCAACAGCCAGGTCTAATGATATTTACAGACACGTACGTCTGTTTCTTCTTTTCAGTTTTTTTTACCTGTATTCTACTCTTTGACCTAATAAACTTGCTTCATGTTCAACACTCAGCAAGCTTTTTATTACCCTAAAGGAAAATAACTAAAATAATATTACATAAATAAACAACAGCCAAGAAGAGGCATCAAATTTCTAAAGAACATGTGCAAAACTGAAAAAACTCTAGTACCTTCTCTATAAAAATAAAATGCCTGAGCAGTTTAAGGAGAAGGAAAGGCAGTATTTATGCTGCAAAACTCCTTAATAGTATAATACGATTTGATTTTTAGTAAAACAGGGTTAGAATCGTGAAATACTCTCAGTGAAGATAAAGCAAAACATTCTCTGGGAAAAATCAGTCGTCATCCTCAAGAATATTTACTCATGTAGTGAGGCTACAAAGAGCCCCAAGCAAAAGGGTGAACAAGCAGACCACAGCTTTACCAAGAAAGATCATGGAGATGCAGTCAACATTCACAGGGAAGAAAGCTCGGATATACACCAGAAAGGAAAATAAAACACTTCTATCTAGGATTTTCATGTGTAGATAAATCTGTAGTCAAAGTCTGGCCACAGTTTATAGAAATTGTACTTCAGACAGAGAAGTTAGCAAGCACACCAGGGCCTTCCGCATTTTCACTTTCCAACAAATCGCACTTTCTCAGTTTCAATTCTAGTCTGCACTGTCACACTGACGAAACAAGTCACTGTATGTGAGCGACATTGACCTGGGCGTTACCCTCATAACCTTCTACACAGTCATTCAAATCACACTGCCTGGCCTTCAGGTGTCCGGTCGTCTTCTCAAACCCACTAAACATGGACAGGGGATTGAGGGACAACTATGGGGTCCCACACAGGAAGACCCTCAATGTTCATTTTCTCCCAATGTCACTAAGCTGGTACCTACCCGGAAGGAATGAATGGAACCACTCCAATGCAATCCCAGCCACTCCTGCTAGTTCAAGCATTCGGTTCAGCATCACCTCATGACCAACACGAAAGCAGCTGAGGCTCTAATATAATCATCATGGAAAGTTGTCCCAAATCCTTCATTCGAGGAAGATCCTTCATACACACCAACGCTGTCTCCAAGCCATGCCGGGTTCTGAAACCAGACTGGAAAATATTATATATGTGTATATATAGTAAAACTCCCACAAACCACTCTTCTACTATGTCATATTTATTTACAGCTGCTTAACCCATCCTATATATGGATATATAATGGATATATATATATATATTGACTTCTCAAGGTGAAAATATGAACATTCAAGGAAAGATCCTTTCCATAGTAGAAGGTAAACTGAGAGCATATGAAGACCTGGAGCTGCCTGGTAAGGTAGTTGAGGCGGTCCCAAATGGAACATACTTTGTCCTGAAGGGAAGAGAGAAAACACAATATTGGTTCCAAGGCTAATCTTCTAAACTTGGTATACAGGATCAAACTATTCCAACATTATACAAAAAGAAAAAAGGAAAAGGAAAACCTTGGCTTTTTCAGGAGATGAGAAAGCAATGCCACATTAACCCTTAAAGCTCTGTTTGGTATTACCTAACGTGCCTTCTTCCTCCTGAATCCCACTGTGCCACACCACGTTCAATTCCTAACAACCATCACCTTGACACGTCATCAGACTCTCCACCGATCACGGAGCTCTAGACTGACAGCACATACTAATCATGCAGACAGGACCAGGAACCTTTGAATGAATAACCACATCAAATGGCCGGAATAATAATAATAAAAAAGATCAATGGAGCCCCAAGAACTATTATATGTTAAAGAGAACAAACAGACTTAAAATCTATCCATTTTTCTCCTCTCTTCTTAATGTATAGGCTTTTTAGAAACAAAGTGATAGACATACAGAATTTGGAAAGTTTAACCAGAGAAGTAACTATTTTTATCTTCTTGAGACCTTTATTACAAGATTGAAGGCTATACATTTCCTTTTTGCTTGCTCTTTTCTCCTAAACTAATATAATACTAAAAACTAAAACTTTCAATCCCAGCATCAAGTTTTACCAAGTTTCTCTATTTCCAAAATATGTCTAAATTAAAACGAAAAGGGTTATATCACTGCAGCATTATTTCCCCTGTACTTACCCTAATTATTTGCATCAAGTAAATGGCTATTTGTAAAACTGCTTGTCATAGGTAATTCCACTTAAAATTAATAGGATTTTGTTTTCTAGTCTCCATTTCATTTGCTCTACTGCCAGACTCTTCTGGTCCCAGCCAGTTACATTCAGTCTGTACTAAGATGCAAAAGCCTGGTGATGTCCATTGGGGACACTGCCTCCTCTGCCTGTTCAGTAGAGATTCTGGTTCCCAAGTCATTCACTCCATCCATGTCAAATATCCAAAAACCTTTTAGAAAGGTTTGGACCTGAGATTTACACCAAATGTAATACTCATTACATTTTCTGGATATTCTCTGCCAACGTCACTGCATCTCATAAAAAGTGACATGTCTCTCATAAGGAAAGTGCAAAGAATAAATATAAATGGATGATCTAGGCAAAGGACTCAGAAAATATTACAGTACTTGGTTTCTTAACTCAAACTTACAGTTTGCTTGGTACTTAGCAATATACAATGCTCTTCTTTTTAAAAATTTAAGTCCTTATGTTTGACACATTGACCCTCTCTTGCATAGCCTAAGAGTCTGACCAGGGATGGTGATATAAGAGCCTTCTTAAACCATCCCTTATACAGGTGTCATCTACAGATATCTATAAGTAATATATGTTAAACCAAATAAGCATTTGCTAGATGCCTGCTATGACCTAGGAGCTATTCAGCATATACAAACAATAGTAAGATATGTCACTAACTATCTTGGAATTCAGAGTTTAGTTAAGGAAAGCCATATGAACAAAAAGAACTGTGATAAAGATACATTAAAAACTACCCTTGGAATACAAAAGAAAGAACCACCTTTATACCTGGGAATTGTTGGAAAAGTTTCCCAGGAAAAACGACAACCTGATAAACTTAAATGATAAATCGGTGTTTTGTGTGGCAGTGATGATGATAACCAACAGATGCTAAGGTATTAGCGTACAAGAGCTGTCCAGAAAGTATCCAGCCACGTAACATGAAAAGTAGAGGCATTTATGGCTGAATTTTTTTTCCGGACAACCCTTGCATACATAATTTATCAGAATCTTTGAAATGATATCGCTACTCAAAATTAAAATATATTCCATCCCATATTTAGTTTAACAGATAACAAAACTATTTCAGTGTAATAGGAAACTCCTGGCATAGTATGAACACTCAATAAATATAAACAAGCCAAAATAGTGAGAACTTTACTGACAGAAGCATGCAAATAATGACACAAATTTTCCATATAATTAGTCATTATCTGCATATTTCGGTGTCGACTTCCCCAGAGATAGCAAAGTGGTTTAGTTTCACTACAGTCTATTTTCCAAAATTTCATTTTGTGTATGTGAAGTTTCATAAATAAATTTCAAGCAAACTCTGGGTGATAGTAAAAATACACAGGACTCTGAAACACATCTTTCCCTCCCAAAACATACCAATTAGATAACTATCAGGAAGTACTATCAGCATACATGTTAACACATTTAAATTTGGAGGATGAGAGAGAAGAGAAAATACTACATTAATATTGTACATTCAAAAGGCAGAAGTGGGCCAAGTATGATGACTAGCTACAGAAATACACCTTCTGAGTTAAAATAATATTCTTCAAAAAAGCAACTCGTTTAAAACAACAGAATTTAGTTAAGGAAATCCCTGATCCTAGAATCCCAACATTACTCATGGGCAGTATCATTAAAAACAACTCAGACACTGATTCAGGTAACCATTGTTTTAAATCTTATCACTGAATCTAAGTCAAGAACACAAACTAACTAGACTCCCTTTTCTAACTGCTCAGGAAATTTTGGGTAAAAATTAAGCATTAAATAATATTATATACTTTTTTATTGACATGTGAACCTTTTGGCACCAGTGTACCGGAAGATTATGGCAAAATGTCTCAGATTACAAATTTGACTTGATAACCCATTCAATCTTAACTAATTTCTCCAAATTCCTAGTAATGCAGCAAACAGTGAAATCTCATAAATCAAATATCTTACAATTGACAGCACATTTTCCAAACTATTTTATCTTCATAACAGCCTTATAATTCAGATAAAGAATTATCATTTTCTCCCATCTTACTGGAAAAGACCAAAAAAAAAAAAAAAAAAGACTAAGTGACTTATCCAGAATAACATATTATGTTGGAAGCAGAAGTAGAGTGAGAATTCAATCAGAAAATATCAAGAATTATCAAGAACCGATTATATGAAGAGTACCATGAAGAAGAGAAGGATCAATGAGACATAAACTCTACCATTAAGGAAATTGCAGTCCTATTATAACAAGAGAAAAATTGAGTGAGTTTATTAGACACTACAACAAAGGAACACACATATTGTATTACAATGGAATAGCAGGGATAAAATGAGTTAAAGCTACAGGTAAAGAATTCTTCACTGAGGAGGTGATATATAATATATGAATTGGGCTTTGAAGGTATGAAGTAGAAGACAAGTAATGGTGAAGGGCACTGCAGGCTAAGCAGAGTCAGAGACTTAAAAAATATGGAATATGTGCATAAAGTAAAGTACATGGGTTTTTTTCAAATATCAGAAATGATATGTGAGGGCTATCCAAAAAAAATCTAGCCACAAATTCCTCTATTTTTCATATTATATGGCTGGATACTCTGTGAGATATATGTATAGTCTGACAATTAAACTTGTGAACTTGCCATGGTGCTCTTATGTTGGCAGCACCATGCAAACAACTCAGTAAGATTTCATAACCTTGGTGTACCTGTGTCTCGCAGCTGTGTTTGTGTCAAAGTGTGGTGGTGTCTTGCTGAGTGGTGTTCACCATTGTTGTGTGTTTTCTTGTGCTGTCACGAGACTTTTGGAGCTTGAATTAGAGCAATTAACAAACATTAAATTTTTTGTTAACCTTGGCAAGAGTAGAAGTGAAATCAGGGATGTCAGTCCAAGTTTATGGGGTTAATGCCATGAAGAAAACAGTCTACAAATGGATTAAAGATGTTTCTGAGGGGAGAGAAAGCATCACTGAAGAAGAGAGGTCAGGGCAGCCAGTAAGGAGCAGAACTGACAAAAATATTCTGAAATTCATCAAATTATGCATCAAAAATCATCCACTGACTATAAGAAGCATAGCAGATCAAGTCAACATAGAGAAACAGGAAAACTTAACTAAAAATCTTGGCATGAGAAAGGTGTGTGCAAAAATGGTCCTACGTAATCAATAGTTTAATGTTATTTGGGGACGAGGAGGATAGGATGGGGAGAAAGGGGAGGGGGTGGGAGAGGAGGGAGGGGAAGCTAGATATAGGGGAAATTATTATACAGCAAGCTGACAATGCACTGTGGAATTGTATGCCTGAAACCTATGTAATCCTTGCTAACAGATGTCACCCCAAAAAGTCTATCAATAAAAATGAATTTTAAAAAATGGTCCTGAAGGAGCTCACCAATGAACAAAAGCAAAGGAGAGACAAAGTTTGCCATGCCCTTTCGGAGAGGCAAGATGATATTTTGGGCTGTTATCACTGGTAATGAAACACGGGTGTACCAATACAACTCTGAAACAAAGCACAAAAGTGCGCAATAGAAGTCAGCCAATGCCCTATAAGCAAACAAGTTCTGTCAGTCCAAATTACGAGTCAAACGATGGTGGTAACCTTTTTTTGCTATGAGATTGTTCATTATGAATTTGTACCAACTGGACAAACAGTCAATCAAGTTTACGATTTGAAAGTGCTGAAAAGTCTGTGTGAAAAAGTTAAGATGAAAACGACCTGAACTTTTTGCAGACAACTCACGGCTCTTGCATCATGACAATGCACCAACCCACGTGGCACAGTATGTGAGAGTTTTTAGCCAGTACACAAATAACTGTATTGGAACACCCTCCCTACTTACCTGATCTGGCCCCCAATGACTTTTTTCTTTACCCAAAGATAAAGGAAATATTGAAAGGGAGACATTTTGATGACATTCAGGACATCTAGGGTCGTACAATGACAACTCTGATAGCCATGCCTGCAAAAGAGTTCAAAATTGCTTTGAAGGGTGAACTAGGTGCTGGTGTCAGTGCATAGCTTCCCAAGGGAAATACTCAGAAGGTAACCACGGTGATATTCAGCAAAGAGTTCCATAGCAATTCTTCTAGGATGAGTTCATGAACTTAATTGTGAGGCCTTGTGTGTATATGAGGACAGACACATGCACACATACATATATACCAGAGGTACCAAAATATGTACACACATTTTAAGTGATGTTATCTATGTATTACATAAATACTGATGGTAACCACTTTGAGCAACTCTTGTAATTTACATCAGTCAAATGTGACTTGTATTCATCTTTTCTCATAGGTATATATATTGAGTATTACAATTTTAATAGTTTTTTTTCCTTTCTTAAAATGTGTATACATTTTTTTGGCACATGTATGTATGTGTGTGTGTGTGTGTGTGTGTGTGTGTGTGTGGTCAGACAATTAATTTTGTGAACTCATCCCAGAAAAGTGCTACATACCTTATTGGTGAATATCACTACACTCACCTTCGAAGACCTCCTCTTGGGAAGCCATACACCAATACCAGTGTCTAGTCCACTCTTTAAAGCAATTTTGGAACTCTTTCTGGACTGGCCATCAGAGCTGTCATTGTATCCAAAATCTGACAAATAAGTATGCAAACTTTCCATCGTGTACTTATGCTGCCAGCATTGTAAAAATAACTAACTTAAATCAAGCCTGAGCATGAGATTTAATTTAAAAATAGAGCAGAGGCTGGCAGTTTTTCCCCAATAACTACCTTTCGCTATAGTTAAGACACCCACGTTTTAGCCTGGAACATGGCTCCTGCAATAGACTATATTCCCCATCTTTTCCTTCAGCAAAGTGCAACCATGTATCTGGCCAATGGGACATGAGGAAAACTGATGCACTGAACTTTCAGGTTGTATCTGTAAGAGTGCCATGTGTGCCCCTTTTGCCAGCAGCTACTTAAAAAATGGATGTGGTAGCAAGCCATGCTAGACAGACCACAAAGATGAGGACAAAATCCTAAGGAAAGCCGAGCAACAAAACAGAAAAGACACTGGCTCCCTGGATGTCCTGATATAATAAAGTTCCATCAGCACTCATGCAAATATCTATCTTAAAACTATGATAGGCAAAAATGAACTTGGATTTGATTTAACCCTTGTTTTGGGATCCCATGATACCTATATGAACATATACACTAGTTTATAGACTATGCTATAAAGTAAATACAAATTAAAAGTAATGTCTTGGTTCCCAATTTTCAAAACCTAAGGAAAATAATCTGAAAAAGTTAATTGATTGCAAAGGGATTAGTGTAATCAGTAATATATAGCTGTAATAGGCTTTCAAATCTATTTTTAAATTTTAATCTATATAAACACACTAGGTAGTGGAAAGGTCAGAGATCAGTATTATTATATTGAAAGTGAACAGTAGGACAATATATCATAAATTCATTATAAAAAGTATTTGATAGCTAAAACTGTACTGGATTTAACCTCTATAATTGGATTTTATTTAGTCCATAAAAATCAGCATTATATATATTCCATACTGCAGTGCCATACCAAAGATCCATTTATAAAGGATAATCAAATGAACTATCTATTAAAAAGAACCAATGAATAGAAACCAGATTCTGGTTCTAAGTTCACATTAGTTGACAATGTTTTCATTTACCTACTGGACATCTCAGACAATTCAATTTTATTGTTATTAAATTTGAATATTTAATTGATATCCATTTATGTCTTATGGAGAACAGAGGAAAATTTAATAAGTAAATGTAACTATATTATCACAGTGTGAATATAGAAACAGAGTGGGCTGCAAGATTCCAAAGGGAAAATTCTGAAAAGAGAACAATAGGTACTAGATGACCTGTTTGTATCAAATTGCATGCATATCTATTCACCCTTGCTCTTTGTATTACCTCATATTACAGGCATTCTAAAGAATAAATGGAATAAGCATATTTAATAGAATGATCTAAGGCATTGTGCCTTACACAGCTCACTGGCTCTCTCCATCAGCCCACAGTGCTAGGAACATAAGAGAGCCACTTCCCCTATCCTTCTCTGGGCAAGGTCTTGATGTTAGCTAGAAGCCAATGAGGTCAGAATCAAGAATATTAGATCACCATTTGAAGTATAAATTACAGTACAAGCTCTTTTGTACCCCTAACTCCTGCCAACAGTGTTACAAATATGTACTACTGAAGGCAAATAAAATCAGGTAATAGAGGGTGACTGGATCAATGAAAATCCATTACTTCAGGAAAATCAATTGAAAGACATGTCCCTTCTAATAGTATCTTAGAATAGAAGATTTATTAATATCTTCTTTTTTTTATATGGTCTGGACTTCACTTATTACTGGGCTTTTGCACATTCCTCTCAAATTCTGAAATGACCAGTCTCCTCTAAGTTTAAAGATGGGTCAAATATTTACTATTAATAGTTCTATTATGGTGGATAATTAATCTTCTCTAAGCCCTAGTTTATTGATCTATAAAACAAAAATTTAAGGCTATAAGCTCTTCAAAGTGCTTAGCAAAAACAAAATGTGATAGTTCTGACTTAAACTTCATTCATATCTTAGATTGCATCTTAATGCAGTAGAGGCTTCTCTGTCCTCTGCTTTTAAGGGAGCTTGCTTCCACATAAATTCTCAAAAGCCTGGCTTAAAACTGGGATAGTAATGACAACAGCAAATGACCTCTTGTGTAAACTATCCTGACTTTACCAAAAGATGTGACTCCTCAGCTATTAGGAATTATTCAGCCCACTACTCTCTTATCACAAGAAACACTTCTAATAAAAGGTAGGAATTGCTTCAGTGACAAGGTGGTTGAAAATTGGGTGAGGAAAAGACTGGATTTAAAATTATCTGCTCCAACTCAAAATTATACAGACACTATTTCACAACTCCTCATCAATCTTTTATGAAAAATAGAAAAGAATGTATCACTATATTTGACACAAATATATTTGATATAACTTATAAAACGTTGAAAATTAAACATTATTAAGTGGCTGACTCATAGGATATTTAAAAACAAGTAAATTAAGTAAATTTTAATTTTAAAAATCAAGTTAACATTCCCAATATTAAGGATGAATAAAAGAAATGAGCAATAGAAACTATTCTAGCACACCTGAAACTAATATAAAATAATATAGAATGTCAACTATATTAAAAAATATGTGAAGTACAGCATAGGGATTATAGTCAATAATATTGTAATAACTATGCATAGTGTCAGTTGGATAATAGACTTCCTGGGGTTACCACTTAGTGAGTTATATAAATGTCTAATCACTATGCTGTTTTGTACACCTGAAACTAATATAATATAGTATGTCATCTGTAATTGAAAAGTAAATTCTTAAAAATTAAAAAAACATATTCTAAGTAATTTTGAATAGTACTTTCCATGTTCCTGATTCAGCACTTTCCTTCTTGGGATAGAAGTACAGAGGGATTCCCAAGCGATTTTTGCTAATCCTAACACTTAAAAATTTAAGATTTGAGCTGTTCTTTAAACTATCCCACTAGCCACAACTTGTTCTAAATCTTCATGAATGTCATTTTTCTATATATAGCAACCAGCAGGTCATCTTCAGTAAACACAACCTAAGTGACAAATTGAATAATAAGCATTGTACAAATTGTATTTCATGCAGACCTGCCAGAGAACTAAGTCATGAACTCATGCTAGTTGCAGTGGCCTGAAGGTCAATGTGCTCTGCCTGAAAATTTTACACCTGTATTTTGTAAAAAGAAAAAGAAAAGGAAAAGGAAATAGTGGTGTTTTTGTACCTCCCTGTGGGAAAACAATGGATAGATGAGATGAGGAAGGGTGGGTAAGTGGTCACGATACAGATGCACAACAACATTAAAGTATGTCTGATTAATCTCTACTCTAGAAATTTCCTAAAATATGCAGTAATGCTGCTTCTGAAAATACACTCACTTATTCACTGGGGCCTCCTTTCCTTTCCCTAGAGCAATGTTAATAATTTAGGCTCTCCTACCTCCCCCGCTTAAGCATGATTTAGTCGGCCCCAAATATTTTCATTCAGTTGATTCACAAGTGTAGTAAATGCCACCCTCTGAAATTGCCCTTTGGATTCTCTACTTGTTGTTAACAACTATGCTCTGACTCGTCATAGCGAGTTCCCCAGAAACAAGTTCCAATCTATAAATCCAGTATCAACAACAAAACAGTGCAAGTCTATGAAGTCCTTTGGCTTCCATTATCCAAGCCATATTTCCCTCCCTCATATCATTTTCTAAAAAACAAACAAACAAACAAAACAAAACAAAAAAGAAAACCAGTAAGAAGTTACATTTCAAATATGTTTTGCTGTTATCCATGAGCCCAAATAGTCACTCACAGTCATCCTCTTCATGACGGACAATCATTAACAGTTAAAATTCATCTGTGGCTTTGCGTTTGACAAATCAGTATGGGTTATGGAATGTTTTTTTCACCTTTCAACCATATTTACAATTAGTCTATAAATGGAAAGTTTCTTAACAAACCTACCTACAGACTAGATTTTAAGACCTCAACAATTAGCCAAAAAAAGTTGCTAAAGTGGATGGTAGGGCAGGATTTACTTAACAGAATCATATAACCAATAATTTTTTAATCAAAATTTTATTAGGCTCAGGTTGCAAGTCCCTAAAAAGGTTAAGTGCAATTGGTTCTGAATCAGATGTCAAATCGCAGACTTTTCATTTGCTAGCCAGATGAACTGTCCCAAGTTACTTAACCTCACCTGCATCAGTTTCTCAATCTGTAAAATGGAAAATATAATATCATCAATGCACCTCAAAGTCTCCTAAAATATATTTCATGTGAAGTTCTTAGCATTAGGCTTAATATAAGTTAATGATCAAAATATATTTAGTATTCTAGTAATCATCAGCCCCTACTCATTAATTTGTTTGACATACTGCATAGAATCTCAACACTATGCCAAATAAACTAATGGACACAAAGAGGTACATTTCTGACTTTAATGAGTTTATATTTGTGAGGGGAAGACAACACTTCTTGATATGTTGGGAATCACATATTTTATTAAGAATTCAGGAGAATTTAGAAATTTCTGAAATTAAAAATTATAAAAATAAAAAACAAAAAAACATTATGCACTGGGCTGAAAACATGCTTCACAAAGGAGGTTAAAAGATCTAATAAAATTACACAGAGAAGAATGGTCTGGAACCACGTTCTTAAATCCTCAAAAGCAGGAACTACATTTTATTCATCTATTAATCCAGCAACTTCTAGAGTCTCAAGAACATAGCAGGTGCTTCATAAATGTTAATGAAATGAATTCATGTCTTAAAACTTCCACAATGCCCCCACCCGGAATCTTATACAGTGAGCACAGAGTAGGCAGTAAGTAGAGTATTTAGTTAACTTTCTGTTCTAATATCTACGTCTCTACAACTTTATTTTCATTTCTCTGATGTCCTTTAATTTGACTACTACCCACCTGACAAAGCTCTGTACCTACACACCTGAGTATTCTGAACCTGGCCAGAAGGTGATTGCCAACGACTGCAAAAAGAGCACAGCCAGAACACAAGCCTTGTGCAGCACCCAGAACAGGCATTCACTTTAACACAAAAACAAATGCTAATAGAAATCACCTAAGTTTCAGACAAACTGTCAGACAATAATTATCAATTTGATTTTGCATAAGCATGTCAGTAGCTGTAGGATAAATGTTCCTTAATTGCCCTGAAAGAACGAAGACTTATTCTTAGGAATTATGCACTGTAGCTTTTAGAAAACCTGGCTTAACAAAATGTCATAATTTTTATTCCTCTAAAAACAAATAGTCTATAAAAAGAAGTCCTCATGTCAGCATATCAACTGTTTTGCATTTGAATTATGTTGTCAAGTTCAAAACAACGAAGCAAAACTAAAATCATTTAGGCATGTGGCAATTAAGAGCACAAGCAATGAAATGAAGAGATAAGAAGAAAAACACCACTTAGACAAAAATTAAATAAAATCACCCCAGTTAAATTTCTTTTCCTTCCAAAATATTGTCACCTGCACAGGATTCTCAGAAAGATTCACATACAATGTAATTTTATATCTATTTCTGCTTCTATTTCTGCACTGAAATATTTATAGAGTGCTTAGTATTTCTGGAGTAAATTATACCTATATCTTGATAAGGCTAAAATCACCTAAATTACCTTTTTGTTCAATTATCTGGAAGAAAAGAGAAAGAAAGCTTGACAAAACAAATAGGCATATTGAGAAGTGGCCATTTCATAGCTATAATTGTATACCTAGTGAATACTGATGCCTGGTGTGTTATATCCAGTCACCACAGCTATTTTTACCAAAGGCTTCAAATAAAATTCAAATCAACTTATGTTATGTGAATATACAGATTGTATTTAAACATGAAACTTAACTCTGTTGGTTTATATGTTAGGAATAACACATTAAAATATGTAAAAATGGAAGCACAGTATAGTATTAAGCATACTGTTATGAATACATTCTGAGATGAATCACATACTCAAAATTCTAGAAATATTCTTATGGCATGCCATGAATTGTAGAAATGTAAAGTTCCAAATCCTGAATCACTGTCATAAACTGAATTTTTTGTTCCCCCTCAAATTCATATGTTGAAGCTCTAGCCCCTGGTGTGGCTATATTTGGAGATGGGGCCTCTAAGGCAGTGGTTAAAGTTGTATGAGGTCATAAAAATGAGGCCTTGATCTGACAGGAATAACTTATAAGAAGAGAAACCAAAGACTTCTCACTCTCTCTGCACGCACACACTCCGGAAGGGCCATGTGAGAACCGAGTAAGAAGGTGGCAGTCTGCAAGTCAGGAAGAGAGGCCTCATCCACCAGAAACCTACTCTGCTGGTCCTTGATATGAGACTTAGAGCCTCCAGAACTGTGAAAAAACAAATTTCTATTGTTTAAACCACACAGTCTGTTATTTTGTTATGGCAGCCCGAGCAAACTAAGCCAGTCACTATTAATATGACTTCAGTTCGGGAATCAGAAAGAGTCCTGTTCTAAATTTATTGTATTAGTGTGAGACATTCTGTCTGAAAAGTGCTTCCTCTGAATTCAGCAATCCAATCATAAAGGCTTCTCATAGAACAATGTGATAGCTACCAGAAGTGCATGTGAGTATGTGTGAGCACACACCTTCCCACACACATGACACAATATATGAATTCCTCCTGGGGCTCTCCTTCTACTTCCCAAATCATGAGAGGATAATGGGGAAAATTTCACAGTGAAAGGCAAGTAGTCAACTGTGGCTGCAATATCTGATGCTTGACTATAAAGGCTTTAAAGTAGCCCAAGTCCAGACTGAGTAGGGTGTGCTGAGGACCTCACAGGGTAATGTTTCACATAATTATTCCTTAACTCAGGAAATTCTTTCACAGTAGTATGTAATCTTATCATCCCCCTGACGAATTATTTCAATCACTTTCTCACTGTAAAAAAGTAACTTTAAGTAAAAATAGTTTAATTTGTGACAGATTATAGTTATTTTTAAACAGTTAGTGATAACCATGTATAAATTATGAATTCTTATTTGTCAGTTTTCTTACCAGTTAATTTAAAACTTATTAATTATGTAAAAACAAAAAGGATACAATGCCAACAAACAACATTTTAAGTGACATATTTTGGGAGGAACCAAATGTATATAAAAATGAGATTAAAAATTCAAAATCTCATCTAACTGTATGGTATAATGTATGCTTTCATTATTCATATCATAAACCCTACATTATTAGAATATCATACATTTATTCAAATACCAAGTGACAAGAAAAAAGAATCATACCCAGTTTTATCTAATTATTACCAAACATACAACTGATAATATCTTTTGATTCATAGTTTACTAGTTGCAATATATTCTCTGTAATATTGTAGATTATCAGATAAGGAATGCTACTATAAATGGTAGTGTTTCAGAAAAAAATGGATTTAAAGTGGGGGAGACTGTGTTTAAAGAGACTGGTAAGAAGAGAGTGTGTTAATAAACTAGTTAAGAAATTATAAGTGTAAGGAATGAATGGGGGAAAAAATGGGAATAGAAAGAAAGATGTAATTAGGAAGACGAACTAACACTAGCCAAGAACCAACTGGCCAGAGGGGTAGGGGAGAGAAGAGGGATGATTAATTTAGATTTTTAGCCTGAGTAATGACAAGTAAAATTTCATGTCAACTAAAGATAGATTATTTATTCTAAAGGCTTGCTTACACACTCATGTACACATCTATATACACATAAATATACACAGATTGCCCTATATTTCTAACATCATCGTCTCATTCATCCCTCCCTAAGTATAATAGTTGACTGTGCGCACCATTTATACGATGAGAGGAGTAGATGTTAGCAAACGGCAGAGATGACACTATGAGTTAACACTGTAATTCTAAAATGTCCCAATACAAACAAACCTGACTACTGTCTCAGTTTGAAAGGATGAATGCCAACATGGAGTCTGGAGATAAGAATTGATTTTTGCGGTAGAAATTATTTGTGTTTCTTTATCTCTAGACAAAACATTTCAGCAGCGAGAAAGAATCATCTCCTATAGCACTAATTAGAAACGTAAATCTCAGTGAGAGAAATGCCAAGAAATTTTATTGTTTGTCACTATACATGGTAATAGAATTTTCTGACATTTTATTCTCTAGAAAAATGCAACATCTTTTATAAACCACGGTACAAAGTGGGGATAATTTCAACATATCATAACAGAAATTACAAAATGAACATGCAAAATCTTAAGACAAGTAGCTAAAAACAAATTTATTCTCAGAATTACCAGTGGGAATAAAAAAATTCCCATAGATACAAGAATAATTAAAAATCTTGGGTTGTCAATTGCATGTTCAACATTGCAAAATCAAAAATACGTCCATATTATGAGTAACACTAAACAGAGGTTGTTTATAAACCTTTTCCAATGTCCCTACTGTGATATGTAATTATAGGCTGCTTCTCTGCAAATGGCTGATAAAATCTAACAGATTTTTTTAAAGTAAGGCAGCTATAATATTGTAAAAATGTACCTAATAAAATTGCCCTGTCCCAATCCAAGTGAGATTTTTTATTGCTTTGTGTGAGGGTGTTTTTTTTTCCCTTTAGTTTATGACTGCCTCACCTCCATTAAAAAAATGATTTACTTATTATCAACTAATATGAAAACCATATCACAGTTCATACTACATTAATGACAGGTATCTTGTAATGATAATGCCCAGCATATAAGAAATTATGCCTAACTGATGAATGGCTGCTCTGCTCTAGCTAGTAAGTGCTACAATCCTCTCTCCTTGACTTTCCAACCTGGATGTATCACTGTAACTGAGTACACATTTCTTTGGAAGCATCACTTTAACAATTAGAAGAGCTGAGAAAAACATATCAGGCATCGAAAATCCCTCAGTCCTCTTTATAAATTATCACTTCTGAATAAACAAATCAAACAGAAAAGGAAAATTAAAACAACCCCAAAAGTCAGCCAAACCAACATGGTAACCAGAGTTATTCCTCTTTTCCTACAAATATTTTTAGTTAGTGCAGACAAGATCATATTCTACAGTAGCACCCTAACACCCTGAGGAAGTGGGAATGTTTAGCTAAGTCCAACCAGGGCATATCAGATATCTCCCCACAAAAGCAGCAGATAGGAATATGCATTTTATCCCCTCTATACAAGCAACTTAGCTATTTTACTGATTTTAGCATTCTGATCACCTGAAAAGTATTCCAAACTGCTATGTCTTATCACCTGTTGACAACTTATAAACAAAGAAACAGAAGCCTGAAAACAGTAGATCAAGTATATAAATGGACCAGAGTAAAAGTGTATTGATAAAATTTTCTATGCTATTATAAAAAAGGAAATTAAAACTTACCAAAATATAGTTTCATCAAAAACCAATTCTAGGAAACCATGGCATGATATTATTAATTTTCTTTAATAAAAACCATTTGTCCTTCTGACAATTTATTATATTCATATACCTTTTTCAAACTACATAGAAAATACTTATTTTAGTATGGCTTTCCCAAATAGAATTTAATCATATAGTACACATTTCATCAATAACATGAAGATACACAGAACATGATACAGAAAAGTTATCCTATTTTTATCATGTCATCCTGAGAAGTATGTAATTTAAAGTGTCACTTGAAAAGAGGAAAAGATAGCATAAAGTGTCAAGAACTTCATCTCACTCAAATAAATTAACATTATATACACTGAACACATTGAAATATTCATATCAGTTTTGCCAAAACTATTAGTGTAATTTTTATTATCAGTTACAAGTTTAAACCAGCAACACTTAACAGTGTTTGAAAATAATCAACAGTGTAATAACCTTACTTGTTCACAGATAATCTGCTGGATATTGTCAGCATGCATATATTTAATGGGATTCCCATAAAAATGTTCAGTTCCTTTTGATTAAAACTATTGGATAGAATGAAAAACATAACGTGTATTGTTAAAAAGAACCTTCTAACTCTAAATGCAAGCTAAAGTCATCGTTAAGCACCAACAAATTAACATCTTGAGAAAGAAGATTATTTACTCTACAAATAATTATTGCATATCTACTGAGTGCCAGGAGTGTTAGATACCCTTAAAGAGCTCACAGAATGGCAAGGACGAAATTACAGTACGGTGCGGTCAATGCTATAGGAGCTCCACCTGGCACATAAGGTACCTTTATCTTACCCGGGGTACCTGAAACAATTATGTTATTTTAAAGCCAGGTTCAGAACGATGATGAATTAATAACTTAATCTTGTCTCTTCTAGAATGCTAGATAAAGTGGTGCCTTGTTTGGGGGAGGATTGCTAACTGACTCTTATTCATAGAAGAGACCAACAGGAGGTGTGGCCACATTAGTAACCTTCACAGTCACTCCCCTGCACTTAACCAGGCATATTACAAACTTGCATGTCTTAGAAAAACACATCATTAATAAATACCCAGAAATTAAACAGCTATGTTTGACTTTATGATTATGGGATTTCTAAATGTAACTCTACTTAAGAAAAATAGAGTTACATTTCATTTACTCAGCTACCTTAAATATTTGGAAAACATTTAAGAATTTGGAAGGTACAAAATAGTACATTAACTAGGCAAAATAAATGTCAGAATCTGATCCCTATAACATGTTGGAAAGCCCCAAACTCATATGAAATCTATATAATTTTGTTTAGAGAAGATCCTAATAAGCCAACAAGAACTAGAAAACAAGGGAAGAGTGGTCACAAATACACCAGCCATAGTAACAGGTCCCCACTGACAGGAGGGAGATCTAAAGAATTTAGAAATGAGAACATAAAATGCATAGTTGAAGCTCTTCAACACACAGCTGATTTTACAGAACTCAAATAGAACTATCATCTCTTTCTTTGCCTGGTTGTTCTATTAAGAACTTTTTGCAGGTACTACTGTACTTTACTCTTTAAAGAAATTGTTCTGTTTTTTGGTTTGTCACATAACTATGTATGCTAAAAACCCTTTAATGTCCCTTCTGGGAAGACCAGCACTTGGAAGACTATGAAACAATGTTATTAAAATATGTGTAATTAAAATGCTATTCAGAGCCATCATAGAGGAATTTTATATCTCAAGATTTGTAACAACTGATAGCACAGTCTCTTCTGTGGAGAATATTGTAATGAACAAACTTTAAGTGTCTGCTTACAGGATATGCTTTTCATGTCTACATTGGCAGATTGCTCTGGCACAGAGCCCAAATTCGACAGGAGTTGATATCCTTAAGATTTTTACCCCCTCTTTTCTCTTGGCTGTAGCACAAACATTTTCAGTGCTTTCTAAATGGCATAAATATTTTCAGGGTTTCTGACAGGCAGCAAGGAGAAAATTAATTTCCAGGCGGCCCCATTTTGTTCTTTAACTCCACACACTGACATCTAGCTTAGAAGAAGAGACTCTCCTCTAACAGAGCTGTAAGAGTCTGGCAGCTCATCCCCACCCCATTGCTGCCTCCACTTTGTAGGAGAATAATTATTACCAACATGGTGTAGCTACAGTATCTCAGGCTCTTTTCTCAGGAAGCCTCTAAAACAGAAAGAAAATTTGAGCCTCGGTGTCCTATACCCCATTAAATTGTGATGTTCATGGATCAAACTTTCAAAAGATGCATTCTAACCAAGGCTGGTATTATCCACACTTCACATTCACAGGAATTGTAGGTAACACAGATGTTTTAAGAAAAGTTGGCCTTAGGATATTCATTTCTTTCCTCAGTAATATCTCAATACCAGTCAAAACATTCAAAAGGTAAGTCAGCAAGTTTAATTTTCACCACTTTACAATCACTGTTTGCTCAGTGACTTGTAGGCAGACAACTTTGTAGAAAAATATTCATTACATAACACAGATAATTACATACAATTATGTGGCAACTCTATGGTTATTTTATTCTCTAACAAAACTTTTTTTTATCTCCTTGAATAATGTCATCTATATGACCCTAAACTGCTGGCTAAAGTCAAAATTGTAAAATTAATAAAAATAATGTATTGTCACAGATAAACAAAATGCGGTATATATCCATTATATGGCAACCAAAAGGAATGAAATACTGATTCATGCCACAACATTGATGGACCCTGAAAACATTACGCTCAGTGAAAGATGCCAATCACAACAGGCTACATATTGTAGAATTTCATTTACATAAAATATCCACAATAGGTAAATCCATAGACATAAAAAGTAGATTACTGGTTGCCAGCAGTTAGGCGAATAGGGAATGACTACTAATGGGTACTGGGGTTTCCTTTTAGGGCAGTGGTTCTCAACCTTCCTAAAGCCACGACCCCTTAATACAGTTCCTCATGTGGTGGTGACCCCCATAAAATTATTTTCGTTGCTACTCATAACTGTAATGTTGCTCCTGTTATGAATCGTAATGTAAATATCTGATACGTGTTTTCCGATGGTCTTAGGCGACCCCTGTGAAAGGGTTGTTC
The DNA here is from genome assembly GCA_004026885.1 of Lyroderma lyra. Taxonomy (NCBI): domain Eukaryota; kingdom Metazoa; phylum Chordata; class Mammalia; order Chiroptera; family Megadermatidae; genus Lyroderma; species Lyroderma lyra. The sequence goes on from PVJL010004357.1 coordinate 29,478, forward strand.
GACTCCCAAAGGGGTCGCGCCCCACAGGTTGAGAACCGCTGTTTTTGGGTGATAAAGATGTTCTAAGATTAGAGTGCAGTGATAATTGCACAGCTTTGTGAATAGACTAAAAACCACTGAACTGTACATTTAAAGGGGTGAATTTTATGCTGTATGAATCATATCTCAATAAAAATAAAACTGCTAATTTTTAAAAGCTCAATAGCTAATGAATGACCCTCAAAGTAGAGCAGTTCTAAATATAAGAGGACTAAATTTTAAACCACATTGACTGGCACTCAGTATTTTATAAGAGTGAGCTCATTTTATATCCTGGAACCTATCTATTAAGCCTGTGAATGTATTTCTCTTTCACTGTTCACTTTCAGAAAACACAATCTCCTCTTACAAGGAAGAGAAAGAGGAGTGACTCCAACGAGTGGCTAATTCACATAATGCTGTTAACAAAGTATGTTCTATACCAATCCATCTAATGTAATATATTAAGGTAATAGGCCGTTCCACGGAAATCGTGGGTCATCCAACTATTTGGCAGTCACAAAAGAATTTGCAGGTAGTTACTTAATGCACAATCAACTATAAATCAAAACCGAGATACAGCTATTGCTTTGCAATTAGTGGCAATTATTAATCAATTAAAAACAAGAATGTTGTAAATATATATACTGACCTTGTTTCTTTTAACCCTTCTTTCTGAATGACTTCCAATATCTGCTTTGCTGTCATTGGTGAGTTGGGGTGTTTTTCTAGTGCCTGAAAAATAAAAATAAACATAAGATTCATAGATTATTGCACAGAAGCATACAAAATGAAAACGTGTGTGAATCATGCAATGTTTCCTAAAAATTTAAAGGGAAGGGGCTTTTGTGTCAAAATAAGGTGCCATCACACAGTTGAGGTGTCCAACATAAGAATGTAATGTGTCTTTTTTCTGAAGATTTATGGCAATTTCTGCAACATATAGGGGCCATTCTTCAAAAAAATGTCACAAGGGTTTATATACAAAAAAAAAATGTGAAACCTAAAAAAACGAAGTTAATAAATGAGCATAATTTCCTTTATTAAAAATTGCTAGTATTTTATGATTAAAGACATGCTTTCAGGCAGTGAAAATGTTTCCTCAATTTCTAGGACCTTGGAAACATGAAGCCTGAATATTACCAATTGCAGAGAACAAAGTACTGGTCAGAAATAACCTCACAGGATTAATATTTTGATCAACCTCCTTTATATTAAAAAAGAAAATGAAAAAAAATAAAGTCCTTCATGGCCAAAATGAAAGCAGCATACAGAAACCCAAGTAACTCCTTACAATGTGTTTTCCAGTTCAGCTCAGTTTCCTTTCTTTTGCCTTTTCCAATTAATTTCAAGTAAACCCCTTCCTCTTCCCATTCAGCCCATCCCAGTTTTATAAACTGGGTCTCATTCTCTTTCTCTCCCCTTTTGTCCTACTTATTTTTGAATCGAGGGGAGTTCTTTTCAACAAACTAAGGAGAATACATGGGACATAGTTATTTCCACAGGCACTAGACCATCAGCCCTGGAAATCAAGTTCCTTTATGTATCGAGGGATCTAACTACATGTATTGAAAGCAGTAAATAGCAGTGTCCACACTGCTCACCGACATGGACTATAGGGACCACCTCTGGGTACAAGAAACACATCTACACACATCTTCACAATGACTTCCTCCAAGGATAGACAACACCTACTTAAAGATGCTGTAGAGGAGCTTCTGAGCAAGTCATGGCCCCATGCAGCTCAAGATTCTAGAGTTCTAATTTACTAGAACAATCATAATTATTAGGAATTAATAGGATACTCTAAAAACTAAAATTGAAAATGTTTCCAAATCTGTTCAAAATAGCTCTGAGGTCTCTCCGACTAGCACTGGACAAATTTCAACTAGGTTACTAGCAAAGGTTCTGTTCATCAAGGTCCTCCAATGACATACAGGCAGCCCGACCTCACCATTAGGGCCACTTTCCTGTTGTCTCTTTCTATAATAGTTCCCAGAAAATTTCCCCATTTTTCCCAGTCTGGATCAGTCCCTTAGTTGTAGTTGGTAGGTTCTTTAAAGAATATAGAAATATAAGCAACACTAGAAAGAAGGTATGGCAACAAGTATGTCATTAGGAAAGAAGGAAAAGTGTCCTCGCAGAGGACACTGGAGAGCTGAACTGAAAACTGGGAAAGAGGGGAAAAGAAACAGGCATAGCTGTATAGGGAAGAGGACTAAAGTATAAAAATACTGGTTTAAAAAAAGGCAAGAAGGAAACTGCATAACAGAGCTGAAAAGAGGAAAGATTAGATCACAAAGAAGGGAGGGAAAGAAATAGACATGAAAACAAAAAAGCTGACAGAATTTTCAAAATAAGAAGAACTGTAAGTAGAGCAGTGTGTACTTATGAATTATTGAAAGGAGATGCTGTGGTCACATGGACTATATACAGGGTGGGCATCACCCCCGAATGACAGGCAATGCTGGGGATACTCATGGTCTCTCATAAGAGATATGGGCAGAAGGTCAATAGACACAGACATACATAAGTAAGCAAGGAAGGAAGAGGGGAACTGGTGGGGAGAGGCACAGGATGGAAGAAAGAAGGGGACAGAGGAGAAGGGAGAGAAAGGAGGAAAATTGAGCTGAACTGGGAATGTCCAAAAGGCAAAGTGATTAAATCTAGAAAGGGCCGAAGAGGAAACTCCAGTGTACTGGGCAACGTTGTTAACAGAAATTTGGGTGCACTCAAAGTGGGGTTACTCACTGTGGAGGATTCCCTGTTTCTCTTCCTGAGTACAGGCCCCTCAGCACACCTGGGCAGCTCCTCCCAGCAATTGAGAGAATTTGGATAGCCCTGTCCCCTTCTCTATGACATCACATCCTACTCTACAAAGGAAGTAAAAGTGCCAAGAATTACATCATGAAGTGGATGAGAGGCGGGAAGGAAATGATGAAGCCACACAAAACACCAGAAGCCACCCTCAGTTCCTGCAAGACAGAGAAAGGAGACAGAGGAGGAGAGGTCCTGGGTACCATCAAGCTTCACTGAACTAGCTGTGTGAACATTAATAGAACAAAAGATAGAAGTTACCTTCACAGAACAAACATTGATACCATCAAAATAATGTAACACATGGCAGAGACATGAATCAGACGCACAGGCAGCCATACTCAAACGCTACGGTGGGAAGGAGCCACAGTCAGAGCGCAAGGGCATGCTAAGCTACCAGGCCCAGGCCTTAGGGGGTAACTGCCCGTTGCCCCAACAATCTCTTGGAAATGATATGCTACAGTTTCATACGTCCACCAAAACCATACTTTCTGGATTATCATTCCTTCATGACATTTTCAAATACAACTAGTATTTGAGAATGTTTTCATGGCTATGTAATATTTATTTTGAATTTAATATATTTCTCCAATTGTTTTCCAACTTTTAACTTCCTCCTTAAAAACTGGGTTCAAGGACGCAAGACAGCAGGGAAGGAAGTAGGACTAGCCACGATTTTTAAGACTTACTATTTATTGTAGTAAGATTTTTCCAGAAATAGGTCCAATAAATATTTCAGGTAATCAAAACAAGATCAAACTGCCTTGGGCAATAATGATATAATTGTGACAAAATAGGATATCCAATTTTATTTTATTTTTTATGTGGGTAGCTCCCTGGCTGGGAAATGAACCCAGGCCGCAGTGTTGACAGCGCTGAAGCCTTAGCCACTGCACCACCAGGGAGCTCCCAGAAATCCAATTTGAAAGTTTGCCATGGATAATTACTCAAAATAAATCTTGCTTTCTGGTAGCAAAAATTAGAAAAATGTAAACTCATACCCATATTATAGAAAAGAAAATGCACCCACAAGCCTATAACCAAGAATATTAACTAACTACTGGTAATATTTTCATTTTCCTTCAATTTTTTATTCATATCATTTTAATATAATTATAATTACATAAAGTCCATGTATTACCATTAACTGTCTTACTGTTCTCCACGTAATGTGGAGTTTTCAAAATGGGCATCATAACGTTTCACTGAGTGTAGGCCATTCCATTGTTTTAAAAATTCATTAATAAATACAAATTTCCAAAGAACACACTGAATGTAACATGCTTCAAGTATTATTGAGTCAAAGAATGTGAATTCTGTCTTATCTCTCGACACACTGCCAATCACTTCCGGAAAGATGTTAACAACTCATACTCTCAGAACCGAGTCTGCCTCCTTCACCACAGCTTCACCAGTATTAAGCATTATGTTTTTAGTAAAATTTGCCAATTTAGTAGGATAAATAAGAGGTAATTCATTGTTATTTTTATTATACTTTTGTAAATACTAATGAGGATAAAGATTTTTTCAAATGAGTATCATATGGGACACGACATGACATGGGATATTTCTGCTTTTCTTATTAATGTATAAAAATATTCATTGCTTTTAATATTAATATTACATACTTATTCCTTCTGTTACTTATTTTTGGATATTTGGGATATACAAAATTTTCTATTTTCGTATTAACAACTTCATCAGATTATTCCATTGTGACTTCCATTGCTCATATGTTCAGAAATTCCTTTTATCTAGAAAGCATGCAAATATCTACATGTATTTCTTTCAAGTATTTTTATGTTTTTATTTCAAAATTCATCTGTAATTTATCTTTTTGAACCAGGGTGAAGCACTAACTGAAGCCCCCACTTCCTATTAATATTAATAAGTCAAGATTCCCCAACATAGTCCGTTTCAGAAGCCGCTTGTGGTGGCTTAGTGAGGCATCCTCCACCACATATTAACATTAAGGCAATGAAAACTCTTTTGGATGTAAAACCAACATACAAATGTGGGAACCCAATATATAAAATGTTTTTGTTGAGATGGAGATGAAAGACCTGAGAGCTCCAGTATTTATGCCCTCTAATAGCTAAAGGAACTTCTGGGAATTTTCAGTCTCTGAAATAAACTGTAAACCACTGTCTGTGGGTCCAGGGGTCCTTTGGCCTTTCAATCAATTCTTGTGCTAGCATCACACTGTTTTAAATTGCTGTCATATTATAATACATTTCACTGCCTGGATAGGACACTGCTCTCATTACTCCTTCTTAAATTTTTAATTACTCACTTCTTTATATTTCCAGATGAAATTTAGATTGGAATTAAATGAGACATCTAGTTAAATTTTAAAGAAATTTACTCACATTGTTCCATGTATTTAAGTTTTATTTTATAAACAGTAATAAGCTTTTTATTAAGTGTTTTATATTTTCTGTTGCAACTTTTTCATATACTCTCACATTTTATTGCTAATACATATGAAAGCCATGGAATTGTGATAATTATTTATGTGAACAGCTAATTCAATTCTTAGTAGTTCAAATAGTCCAGAAGTACAGAATCATAAAATCTACAAATAATGTATTATGTCTCTTTTTCAATAGCTCTGTGTTTTCTTTTTCCTATATTATTTACTCTGAATAAAATCTGATCTTTTATGGTCCCTGTCAAAAAACTTTCACTGAAAACTTAGCTGCTTTATCATTTATTTCCTCAAAAACAGGCCCACGAAACCACTGAGTTTCCCTTAGAATATCTGTAGCTAGAATTAGAACCATCACTGCCAAGAGAAGGCTGTAATTGGAAGCCACTGGCCAGATATCACTGTCTCTTCTACACAAATGCATTCAATCTTTATGTAAAATGTCCTTTTTTTCTTTATGAAACAAATTGTTCTCCTGTGTTAGAGATAGATTGGTGACTCGACTTCACGCTCACTCTCTGAGAGTTTATCTTGCACTTCTTACGCTTCCACTTCACACACTAAAGTCCTTTCAATTCTCAAGTACCTCTTTCTTCTGCATTGCTATGAGCCAGTAGGTTTCAAATTCAGCATTGCTCTCCCAAAAAGGAGGAGTTCCATGGCTGGGGATACAAATATACACAAGCATGACCTTCCTAGCAAAGGATCTTGCATTTTTCAGAGACTGTGAATAGATGCATAGAATTGCTAAAATCACCACTGGATTTCACCTTCTTTACTTATGTGACTATTTCAGAGCCTATCTCAAAGACACGTAGATTCATGCAATGTTGAGGCAAGACAAACTCATCCTAGAAACCTCTTCCCCCAGACTTCTACGTGTCCCATAGAAGGAGAAAAAAACCTTGCAGAAAAGAATAGTAATATAGTTAAGAAAAGGACAGAGACAGTTTGCCAAATTATCAAGGGCACAGGCCAAGCTAAGAATGTATTTTTGTTTTAGGTTCAAATATTTTAACCTAATAAATATAATGTTTCACATATTTTAAGGCTTACTCAAGATTTCTTGGTGTCTCTGAAACACAAAAGCCATTTCAAGTATCCCTAAGATAAAAACATGTTCATCTAATGGTGAAAAATCTTTGTTTTAGGGACTCTAAAATATTTGAAGCTTAGTTATTTGATTGCAAAATAAAAAGAAGTCCACAATTTAAAATCCCCTCAGTGATCTATGCTTAGATTTGGGGAGCTTCAAATCAGTATCAAATACCTGGCTCTCCTATTTTTTCTAAAGGTGTTGTGTCTTCCTTTAACCCATACTGGCAGTTCATTAAAATGTTTAGCTGTTTAAGGTCTCATGTCATAGGTAAATTATCTGGGGATTATAAAATGAGCCATTATATAGCTTTCTATAATTACAGAGTGCTTTCACACAAGTGTCATTTTGATTTCACTTGCTTTCATACAAAGTATTTTATTTTATTTTATTTGGCCTTTACAACTATTCAGTGAGATGCACAGAAAAGGCAGAATTAACCTTCTCTGAGACGCACTAAGTTGAAGTATTAATAACTGGTCCAAGGTCACAGAATTAATAAGTGGAGGGACAGACTTGTATATGTGATGATATTGATGATGACAATGATAACAGAGTAAGAGCAGTGAATACTTATTAGACAGCTGCTCTATGCTAAGTTTCTAGGGGCTGTGTATATATTACAATAGATTCCAGGATTCATATGTTTAACATTCCCTCTTTCCACTATTGCTGAGAAACCTCACAGGTTCATGTCATTTTGATGAAACATGAATTTGGATCACTGGTAGTATTCAGAGAATATAAATCACCTAAAGCTCCATTAGGTTTTTCTCTCCTCCTAACATACGTGATTACAAAGTAAGGGTTTAGAGATGATAGTTGTAAGTTTTCTATTCTACTTGCATGCATTTATTGGAGGAATTAGATACCATAGTAGTATTGGTGAATGTGTGACTTAAAAGATAGAGAAATTTTGTTACAACAGCCTTGAGAGTAGGTCTGCTTCACCCAGAAGCAAGCAGTCTCCAAGAAGATAAAGTGCCCACAAAGTCTGGCAACTAGTAAGTGACGAGTCCAGCCCATGTGACACTGAAGTGTGCTCCTTTTACTACGTTAAATTGTTTCTCATCTTGAGCACAAGGGGTTTACAGAAACTGGGAGCCTAGGGTCTAGATATTACACACGCTATGTACCTCCTAATCTCCACTTCAGTAATCTCGCACTTAAGAGCAATCACATGTTTTCTTTAACTCTCAGATAATGGTTTCAACCATACTTACCCTTGGTAGCAGCTGTCAAAACGGTCATTAATTAGTATTATCTGTCTAATGATATTCTTCCTGCTGAACTGCAAGCCTCATGAGATCAAGGACCATAAGCCTCACTCATACGTGCATTCCCAGACTGTAGCACTACTAGGCTTGAGTAAAGACCAAGTTAATTTTGGGAGATGGTTCGTATGTCTTACATTAGGAATTTTTACAGAAAAATGAACGTTAAGAGCTTTGGAGCCAGGTGACCAGGAAACCCTTACTGATTAGTTGTCTGATCTTAGTTATTTAACCTCCCTGAAGGACAATTTCATTTCTTCATTTATTAAGACGTTGTGAGGACTAAATGACATAATGAATGTAAAGCACTTATTATTCCATTATGACAAATTTCTGTATAGCAGTATGTGTTAATAAACATTGGCTAACAGAATTAGCTGGGGAGGGGGGTGAGTCCCCAGTGTTCAGTCTGCTATACAGCCTAGAAACATGAAATCTTTTCAATACAAAGAAGAGAGTTATAAAAATAAAAAATGGTGGACATCAGACGTGGTCCTTGAGAAATCCTGCATAAACTGTACCAGAGTTTCTACAAATCAGGTTAGCCCCAAACTGCCATCTCTCATCACCTGGTCACTGTCAAACTTATTTTACTGGAGATTCACAGGTACCTCTGCACTGCACCACTTTCATCATCTGAGAGTCTTTGTTTCTCTGTGTTTAATAAGTGGGATTATACAATCTGGCACTCTTTTAGACCCTGCTCTGTTATTTAGGAAGAATAGCACACCACAGCAACAAACTATCCTCTTACGCTTGTGTTACAAGTCAGGTAAAAATAGACAATATCAACAGTAACTTACTTCCAACAATACTAAGGCTGTCTGGAAAGTATCCAGCCACGGAATCTGAAAAACAGAGGCATTTATGGCTGGATTTTTTTTCCAGTCAGCTTTCATAGATAAAGACAAACTTTCAAGCAACTGTGATATATAGTATCACAGAATATCAGAAGGAAATTCTATTTTAAAGTAAAATGATTTTAATTGCCCAGCTTCATAAAACATAGCTGAGGGTAGAAAAATGGATTTCTGAGCATAGAACAGTTCAGAGTGATTATTACCTGAATTTGTAGATAATACTGAGAATTGAATTCTAACTTCCTGTCAGATTTTGGTAACTTTTCTCTAACTCAGTAAGTTTCTAAATGAAAAGAAAACAATGTGAGAGACACCCAGGATTTCTATAATGTTCCAAAAAAGGTTTAAAAGTTAGTAATTATTTAAATACATGCAAACCCTTTTTTCAAAAAGTAAAACATCTCTTAAATGAAAAGGAAATCCTTCTCCCACAGAAATTTGCAGTTTATTCTTTTCAGAATCTACTAATTGCTGACAAGTTTTTTTCTGCGCCTCAAATAAAAAATTCTGCTTTCCTATCATTTCTACTATATAATAGTCTTAGTCTTTGCCTTTGAATGTGACAATTGTTTAATATTAAATTCTAAGCACTTTCCTAACAATGCAAGCTTAAAGGAAGGTAATTGTGTTAAATGAATTTACAAACTAGGGTCCAATAATTTATTCACATGACATATTGCCACCTTTTTGAAAACACTACTAAGGGTCCAATCTCCCTTCATTTGCAGGCGAATTGATCCTCAGTTTTTTCCATCAATCCTCACAGAAAGTAGCTCGTCACCATCACTTCCTGAGTCAACCTTCTTTCAATATTCCCCAGTTTGTCTGTGTCACCTGTAAAACCCCACGTGTATTTAAGAAGCATATTCATTGAAATAAACTAGCTAAATAGCATTGATAAATATTTTACAAGTAGTTTGATCAAAACATAATACAGTATAGTGAAACTATTCATTTCCTTTTGTAAACTACTATAATTACATTAATGCAACTTAATATGATACTTTTTTTTTTGCAGTCATCACACTATCAACTAAAACTTTCAACATTTGTTTCTAAAATCACAAACATCATTCTGTGGTATATTTTACAAACTCGCTAGACATGAATGTATCTTTTGTTTAATGCACTAGTGCTGGTTTCAATACATTTTGGCAGCCTGTAAAATCTTATTCCCAAATATCTTATTATCCAGAATAATAGCTATACTTTGTGGCATCCACATATTTGAAAAATACTTATGTTAAACTATACCTTTTTAGGTTCAGGTTCTTTGTTCAAGCTTGTAAACTTCTTTTGAAATTATTATTCTCCTGTTTTAACTGTTCAGTTTCTCTTTTTATTTTCTGATACCTACACATTTGACAAGCATCACTTTGATGTATTCCTCCCAGTTATTCATGACAGAGCTGAACTAGGCAATGGAAAATAGAGCAACGAACCATCGTGGCTGCCTCTGGGATCTCCTTTCAGACAGATACTGATTAGCCAATCAATATACTTTGTCTATAGATGTTCAGTCTGCTACAAATTCATTTAATTATATCATCACCAAGTTTATATTTGTCAATCACTTTTAAAAGAGGTTCATAACAGACTATGTTAAATGACTGGCTGAAATTTAGCTCCAACAGGGGCATCCTTCTGATGTGTCAGTCTAATAATCCTATCAAAAATAAATTAATTTAGTTTGACATGAATTAACTTAGAGAATCCATAATGCCTTCCAGGGATCACTTCTTCCATTTATAAATGCTCACAGTCATCTCTTTAAATAATACGCTCCTGAATTTTACTGAGTTGACATAAAGCTCAATAGTGTGATTTCAAAAATGATCTTTCCCCTCTTTTTGTAACAATAACAAAAGCAAATATGCAGTAGGTACTCTGCATGAAACATTATTTTCACACGCACATAATCTCACTTAATCCTCATAACAACCATCTTATCTTTAGGGACTATCACTCCCTCATTTTACAGATGACAGATGTAACTAAGAAACAGAGAAGTTAATTGAACTCTCCCAAAGCTACACAGCCACAAAGTGGTAATGCCAAGATTTGAACCCAGGTAGTTCAATTTTTGGACAATTACTCCCTCGTTCTCTGTGATTTCCCCCATGATTTTTAGCAGTGCTCCTGATTATATCTGTAGATTCCTACAATATCTTATCACTGAGTGCATGTTTCATCATTTCTTATCCCATCTAAAACACAGTGGACACAACTTCTATGTTCTTTCCTTATCACACCTTTTTTTAAACTAAACTAGTTTAAAAGGAAAAAATACAATGAAGTATTTCAAAAATGAGAAATCACACCTGATGATAAAGCTGCTGTAACTCTGATCTAGAGCATTATACTAATTTCATGGCAGATAAAATGTAGAGGCAAACATTCGTCAATTAATGCCCATTAGCTAAAGAGAAGAAAGGTTACTTTGTCAGAGTAGATAAAGGTTTTTCTATTTCTAAACTAGGAGAATCTTCTCATGTGGATATTCATATTAGTGGGTGGTAATGGACAAGACCTTTAATGAGAGTTTCACAAAAGCAAGCATAGGACATATGGAAACTTCATCACAGAACCTCTGATAAAAATTCAACATAACATAAAAATATAATTGAGAATAATTAGGTGAAATAATCCAAGTAGATAGTCCTTCCAAGATCCAGCACGACTGAGATTATACAGTTTTACAACATGGTGTTTATTTATATTTTACTACTATAGATAGACATATTAACTCTGAAACCGAACTTTCAGACAGTAAAATATGTTATAAAACTGAAGAGCTTAATGTGCATTTTTGTCCACATATGGGAGATTACACAAACACCTGTCTATACGGAAGTCTATGATCAAAGCCAGCATTCTCCTCAGGATAACATTCTGGAGCAGCAATCAGTGCAGACCACCGATTTTCATGCCATAAGAATCCTACAAGGTGCTTCCATTCATAATAGCAGGCAGTACTTAACACAGTGCTAGAAGGCATTTTGTAAGAGCAGTAGGTGAGACGCTTTTGTAAGAACTTGACTGATGTTTACATATTTCTCACAATTACCTATCCAGGTAGATTTTTTTTATTTTTGTAGATGAGAAAACCAAGACACAATTATGTTAATTCACACACACCAGCCTATTTCCAAGTAATAAGCAGAGCTGGGTTTAAAACCCATGTCCTTGGACTCCACGTGTTTCTCCATCACAATATACTACCTTGTAGCAAAGAGTACAAACTTACTTGGACTGTAATTTAGCAGTACTATTAAAATGTAAAAAGTAGGCTGTCCCATTTGTTAAATCTAATTAGTCTTTAAGTACTTTCCTTACACAAATCCACAGCCTATCTTGCATGTGCAATGAAGCATTATTGGGGCGGATAAAGATAAAGCATTATGTGGGGGGAAAATTACTTTTGTAATCTTTAACAAAATCTCTTTATTAGTAAAAAATTATATAAATTATATATAATGTATGCACCTATTATATAAATTATATAATATTTAATAAGTAATCAAGAATCAGTTCTAAAACAAAATAAAAATGAATACTCAAACAAAAGAAAGTTATATACCTTATCATGTAAAGCACAGTGCAAAAAATAAAATAATGGCCTATCAAATTTTTTCCAAAGCAAGTATTACTCATCATTCCATTTGAGTCAGGAAAATTCCTCATTGTTATTCTCACAGACTAGTCTGAAATGACACAGCATCCAGATGTAGCTGCCAGAAGGAATTAGTTGCAAAGTATATCTTGAGATAATTGTAGAAAATTACTTTGTTATATGGAATTATTTAATTCTGACCACTTATATGTTGAAGAATGACAAAAATGATGATGCTGGCTTTGTGACAGTTAACAGTAACCCTTTTCTCCTGACTATAGTTAAACAACAGCATCACCTCCTCAATAATTCATCGATTTAACAAATATTTACCAAGCACATACATACACCGAAATGGAATACAATAAAACATGTCAGCACCATCTACGGAGACACTTACCCTCTGGTTTACCGTAGCGGGGGGCGGGGGGGGGGCAGATGGCAAACACTGTATTTACTCAGAAATAGATTTAAAATAAAAGAAAGGAGACTAACCTGTGCCTTCTTTCATGTCTATTCAAAATGACAGTTCAGTCTCCATAGACATGACCCTGGCCTATCCTATTGCTGGGGGTGGTACTGTAATTCAGATTCTATGTGGTAGTGCTAATCATCACGGCTCCTTTTTTCTTTTCTTTTTGGTCACTGCTTTATTTCCAGTACTTGGCACGTGGTAGGCACTTGCCTAATGAATGAAGAAAACAAGATGAACAAATGACAAGAAAGGACTGATGTACTGAGTTTACTGATTTGTGTGCATAACTCCTTAGTCTTTACTTCTGAGGAATACTGTTTCCTACTTTAATTTGAATGGGAGCTGAAATACTCCTGTAGATGCTGAACAGTTACCTACTAATGACAGGGTGGTGGGATAGCAGGGTCAGGTATACGAGGAGGGCCCGTCACTGATCTTCCCCAGGATACATCAGCCTAAAACTCCAGAAGACAAATTTCAGTTGCTTTCTGGTAATAACCCCATGTGATGAGGACCCGAGATGTGCTGAAAGCCATGTCCCCAGCCACGTGGAAGAAGGCAGGCTCAGAAAATAACGCTTCTGTACACAGCAGCAGAGATAACAAGAGTCCTGGACACATTCATCCCTTCTTTCCAGGTGTTACTGAGGACCTTTATTCTCCTTTACTGGTTTATTTTATGTAAGTTTTCCAATCAATTCTCTCCTCACTAAATTGGTTAGAGTTGGACTTAAGTCTCTGTTCACGGCTAAATGTTCATGACCAATGTATTTGTTATACTAATTTAGCCCTTAGTTGGTTCCTTTCACAGAATAGTTTTTTTTTTTAAGAAGTACAAAATATATGATCTTTTTAAGTCTAATGCTAAATTTTTATTCCTTTAGAAGATGAATAAAAGAGTAGCTATTGATAAAACTTAGTTCTTCATCATTGGCGAACCAAATTCTTAATGAAATAAAACTTGGGAATGTCATGTTAGCCCTTTGTCAAATATGCACTTTGACCCACTCAGAGACAACAGTTAAAAAATTAAACAATTGTTTAAAATTAGGAATTCACCAGGCAAAGTTATAAATAATTCTAGCAGTAAAAGGTGGTTACTTAGAACTCAAGTTGGATAAGTAAAGAATGTGAATCCCAGGCTTCAGAAAAAAGACTAATATTTTAAAAATGTAAAGTAGGTATCCTAATATTTTAGCAATATGACCTGGAGGCCTTCTATTAGCCAATAAGTTCATGTGACACGCTACCCTGTTTTTAATTGTGGGGTCATGCATAAAAACCTACCGTAACTGTTTATATTAAAAACCAATTCAAAGATCTCCCACCAAGTTTTCTATACTCAAATAATTAAGACATTATTAAAGTATCTGAATCAAAATTTATGCTGGATACATTCTTGGGACTATTGCTTTTATATTCTATTTGATGTACTACTCGCCTTAATATTAGCCAAGTTTTCCAAGTCTCTCCATCCTCTCCCACCTTTTTGATCCTGTTTCTTAAAGCACATGCTGGAGGAGAGAGGAGTGAAGGTCGTATTTATCAGGGCACAAAGCAAACAGAACTGGTTCCAATCAGCCAGTATTTGTTGATATGAAATATGGACTGTGTCTCTTTAAGGAGGCAATGGAGCATTAAAACTTACCTTTGCCAACAAAAGATTCTTTATGAAACCAGATAGTCCCTATCGCTTTCTAACCTTCCCCAGTTCTAATTTTACTAGTTAAATTCTACATACAAGCAGGCTGGGAGCTCATTATACTATAATGCTACATTTAGATGTCAGAATGAAGAAAAATGATTAGCTCTGATGTGATCAAAATATCTATTCCTTTGAAAAAATACAAATAAGAGTTACCTATTAACCAACTCTAAATTAACACTTATGTAAAGTCTTAGATTTTTCCCAGAGGTTGCCATTCGGCATTATTAAATTATGCCTAAAGATAAATTAGGCCAGATGTTTTTCTCTTTGATTCACTAAACTATATGCAGTAGGCACTAGGCCCATAAGAAATCAAATCCGCCCCATGAAAGCTGTATGTAGGAAAAGCTTTGAGACTTCTGTTAACTACCTTGACATTCAGGTTTTAAGAGTTAACTATACTGGCCATTAGATATAGAAAACATATAAGTGAACAAACATTGCAATATTATGTAGGCATCCTGGTACAAAAGAGATATACGTGTAAATTATATCATCTCCATATTATTGGGAATTAAAAGGGGATGATGAAAATCTGTTTTGTGACCCTAACAATTCATTGGTGGCCTTACCTGTAATAATTATAATTAAGTATCTATAGCATCGTATAAAGGCAAAAAGTTTTCGAAGATAAGGAACTCACTGAAAATCAATGTCTCTTGCAAATGAAGTTTATGCCATAATAAAAAAAAAACATAATTTAACATGTAATGAATTATTCATTAACAACTCTATCCCCATTTGAGCAAAAAATTGGTAGAAAATTCTAGAAGTTTTTGCTTCAGAGCATGAAACAGATATGGCTGTATACTGGTGAGCTTGGACAAATGTTGTTCATCTGGTTTAAGATGCATATGGTCAACACATTCCATGTGGTATGAAAGTCTGCAGGCTTTCAAGACAAGTTTTCTTCATTTATTTTCCCCCTTTTCCTACATGAAGGGGTAGGGCTCAGTGGGAAGTCTGTCAGCTGTCAGAAGTTTCTGTATGCTATACCTACAGAAGAGTGGAACCTGGTGGGAAGTAGCCTGGAGGTGACTGAGGTTTCAATGCAAGGGAAATGTAGACAGGAATCTCAGAGACAGACTGGGAAATATAATCCCTTATTGGGGGTGCTCCACTCAATCAGCACTCCTCTGGGCAACGAATAAATAAATAAATAAATAAATAAAGGGAGAGAGGGAGGGAGACAGAGGGAGAGACAGCAAGAAAGGGAAAGAAAGAAAGAAAGGAGGTGTTATTACAGTGTCTGCTTTCCCCTTCTCAATGGTGTGTGGAAATCTGGCCATGCCTTTTCAATGACACACAATTTGTCTGGACTTGGAAACTTGAACTCATTTAAACTGTCCTGCTGACCTTTTTCTATCTCTTCAACTATCTTGGAATTCAATGCCCTGTTAACAATAATTGTTCTACTCTTTCTGGTTAGAAAACTTTCCTCTTCAGTAGACAGATGGGAGGAAAACCAATTATTTTATAAGGCAAAAATATGAACAGAATTATCTTGAGAATATAAAAGAATTTCTCTTATGATGAAAATTCTCCATTGTTTGCTGGTTTAAAAATATCAAAGCATAAATCCTATATAGGACAATTTTACAAGGCAATTTAATGTAATGTAAAGAAGAAAAAAAGGGACTTAACCTTGTTTGCCTTACTTCTTAAATGTGTAATTATGCACTCAGTATCTCATAAACAAGGTAAAAGGTGGCCTGGAATAAAAACATCTGTTTTGCTATAAGGACTCAAAACAGTAAAAAACAACCCCAAATCTTAGTGGATTACAATACACACTTATTTCTCACTCACATCTTTCTGTCCAACCAAGAACCAGGCTGACTGAAATTCCATCTTGTCACCAGCTTCTGTGATCAACACAGCCAGGAAAGAAATAAGGTGAATCAAACACTGGCCAGAGCGAACAAGACGACTCACATTGTAATGCCTAATTTCAAGGGGGCAAAGAAGTATAACCCTACCACATGACCCTAAGGAAGGAAAATGAAACAAGTGTGCACCAGTCTGGGGTATAACAAAATATCCAGCCAACCATTCATTAAAGACAGAGAAAAAATTTTAATAACTCAGAACATAATCTTTTTTCTCTGTAAACTCTTACGGTACACAATTAAAGACAGATGCACACAGAGGAACAAATGCCACAAAACACTAAGTTTTAGTAAGTCCTACCCTGTGTTTCTTTGTCATTCATTTTGCTGGATGACACCTTTAATGTGGTTGAAATGGCCTTTTTACTTAAAGCTACCTACTGCTATCACCTATCACCAAGAGAATAAGAAGTAACTTCATGGAAAGATAGAGTGGGAAGAGTGGACTAATTAAGAAAAAGGTTCATTCTCTACTCCAGCTTTTAACAAATGACAAGCTGTTTAACTTTCATGACTTGCATTTCCTACCATGAAGCTGAATTCAGTAGCAAATTCTGAAACAAAAGCAGAGTCATTAGAAGAATAAAAGGAAATGCAATATCTGCATTTGCTCATTGATTTTTTTTCCTGCTCATAGGCCATCTATTTCTATTTAGTTATTGGAACTTGGTTTGTGAAGATAACATTAGACAAAAAGTGAAAAGACAGATATATGAAAATTGGAGAAGGGATTGGAACAGAGATAACACTTTTGTTTATTTTTAATAGTGTCTTTATTTCTTTTTCTTTATTTCCCCATTAAAAATCCTGGTAGATTAAATGTGATTTTTTTTTCATACATTGTAGCATCTCTGCCTAGAGCAGACCATGAATAACATCAACTCTCAGTACCATCCACCTTCATCAAAAATGAAAAGGTATCAGTAAACTTCCACCAATCTGAGGGAAGAAAAATATAGACGGATAACAAGAAAACATTTTTTCTAAAGCATTATCTTTGTTTTATTTAATCTCTAGAAGAGAAATTCTATTAGATGAATAAACAAAAAGTGACAAAAATAATATTGTGATGTCCATACAATTCTACATAAAATAAGGAGTCATTAAATTATGCTTATCTTATCTCAATATTCAGAAAAATGAGTAAGGATTTATATTATGGAGAAGAAAAGTTTGCTCCCTTTTGCTAAACTAACATCTTCTAAGGCTCATGGTTAACTCTGTGAAGAAAACCTGGCATTCATATACTGAATAAAAATTCTACCTGCATCTAGAAAGTACCTGAAAGAATATATTTTATATATTCATTCTAAATTGTGTTAAACTTCATTATAAATATTATATAGATTATTTATATATAACTCTAAAGAAACTGGCCTGCGAGGACAGAAACCATTCATTGTAACTTGTAGCCTTTAAAACAGACCAAAGAAATCTTTAGAAAATTTGCAATGGCTACTTTGATTTTAACATTTTAAAATGTAAAATGAATATCATAGAAAATAGCACCAGAAAGAATCAATGAGAAAGTAGCTACATTAAATAGGTTTAAGGTCTAAAGCTCTAAAAAGTTGGGCAGACATTGATTTCAATTGCTGTACGACTTAATAGTTCAGCAAGTTAATTTACCTTGTCTATAGTAAAGGCAATGGCATTTATAGTTTGTTTTCCCAGCATATTTTGCATCTGTCTTTTATTGGTGCTTTTGTGTAATTTTCCTTTACTTCATATAATCCTTGTGTGGCAATCAATCATGTCACTTGATCTTGGCCATTGTTATTGCTGAGGGATGGCTGTAACAGCCAAGTATGACCAAGTAAAGACTTCCTTGGCATTGGCATTAATGATACTAATAGTGGGGAGGAGGAGGAGAGAAATAATAGGTAGATGATAGACAAACAAATTTAGATTCTAAGTCTAAATTTCAATTTCTTAACTGAAAAAAATGTGGGTAATATTGCAATGTGCCTCCTAGGTTTGCTCTTAGGATTAAACAGTATAATGCGTAAAACAAGTTAATGCAGTAGCAGGCATATACCATATTTTGCTGTATATAATGAGCTCCCATGTATAATGTGCACCCATGTTTTTGGCCCAAACTATCAGGGAAACAATCTTTTGTTTTAATTTTTTAATTCAAAGTTTTATTTGTTTATATTTAGGTACTTGTTTTTTGTATAAAGAAATTTTAGCATTTATTTTTTAACATATTATGGTACAAGAAATTTTATGTAACAAATAATTACAAAACACAAGAACAGATACAAGGTACAAAAAATTTTACGTATGTATAAATTTTTATATAAAACAGATTATTATATTTCAGGGTATTATTTTGCATATGGATATCATTATTGATTTCAAGAGTTACACTTTTAACTCATAAGCATAAATAAAAGAATTAAAAACTTATATAGATACAAAATTAGTACTACCCATGTATAATGCACCTTCTTATTTTTCCCTCACAAATTTGGACAATAAAGTATGGGTTATATAGGGCAAAATACAGTAAGTACTCAGTAAGTATTAGCTCTTAGTCATTATTATTAATTAGTGTTACTTTAGTAATAGTAATATTTATGATAATTGCTATACTAAGACTATTTCTATATCATTTTATCAGAATCCTCCATTCTCAAAAGTAGGTTATGACAGCAAGCATATAAACATTTTACTTTCATTTATAAAGGAGGTTATTTACTTCGCAAACATTTCCAATTTGTGTTGGAATCAATGTACTAAATTATTCTCTTGGTTTAGAAGTGATAGCAAGCCTTTATATTAATAGATCATCATTATACCTTATTAAAATCAAACATAAGGTATAATGATAAGGTATAATGGTAATAGAACACCATTATACCTTATTAAAATCAAACACAAAGGAAGATTACTTTTAGGTTATTAAATTTCTATTATTCTACACAACTAAGTTTACAGAAAAGTATCCCTTGGGCCCTAAGTGGTTTATTTTTTTACAATGATTTCCCAAAGGTCAAGGTCCATATCTTATTTCATTCACGTAACACCTAACATAATAGCAGAAACTGAGTATTTTCCATTGCCATTAAGCATGATGACTATTAAATTATTATCCCAAAGAAATAAAAGGTGTTAGTTGGCTGAGAGTAGACACAGGCTTTCAAAATCCATCAGTTGTCCAATTAATTCTTAGGAAACTCGATCCCTTCTCTAGATTGTACAATGATATGTAAGTCAGCAATGACACAGAAATCAATTAAGAAGACATAAGTTTTATAGTTATATAGCTCTATTGAAAACTCTTGAAAAACTGAGTTCTAACAGCTCCTCTGAAAATTTTTGTTTGGCTTGTTCACTTAATTCAACTATAATCAGCACTAACTTAACATGAGGGAGTGCATTAGGCACTCAGGAAACAATTATAAACAATAAAGTAAGGAACTAATAATACACTCCCACAACCTTGCAAAGTGCTTTAGAAACATATAAAAGTTTCTCAAAGGAATTTGAAATCTGAAGAAAGTGTAGGAATTTACCAGATAAAATGAGAGGAAGGTGGAGAGGGAGGACTTTACAAAGAAAAGGAACAAGTACAAAGTCAAAGCAAAATATAGGACAGTACAGTAAATTCAAAGATCTAGCAGTACTTTATATGAATGACATTTAGAATGCCAATGGCAAGAGAATCAAGCAATGAAATTGGAGAAGTATGCAAAAGGCAACCCAAAGGATTCTGAAATAAGGGAATTCTTAGAATGAGAGGATATTAAAAATCTTTTGAATAAGAGGTATTTTATATATTTCCCTTTTGGAACTCCAGATTCACTCTCTCTCATCCACTTCTCTGACCCACCAAGCTGACATCTATGAATTTTCTCACCAAAGACCCCCCGTCCTCTGGCTTCTGATGGGTTCAGCCAATAGGAGGCACCCATGGAGATCAGAGCATGGAAGGAGAGAGGGGTCAGAGCCATGTTTCCCAGTGGCTGTGTTTCACTACCTCCAATCACAGTTTCTGTCAGATACTCTTTCTACAATCACAGCCCTCAACAATGCAGTAAACCATGCCCTGCTCTTCTTGGCCCTTCAAGTCTAAGGCTAGCAATGGCTTCCTGCTGGTGATATCCCTGATTTTCCTCACTATCCTTTGCTTCATTCTTTTACGGTGCCCTAACTTTCTTTAATTACCCCTTTAAGATAATGCCACGTGTTCTCTTACAGGAACTAAGTAGAAAACTCAAGCAGAGGATGAGTGTGTGCTATGGACTATTTTTATCTTTAGTCAGAACTCAAGGGGGTACCATAAATCAGTTTTACCTTTAAAGAAGCAGTTATGGATACAATAAGGAGAATGATTCCAGGTGGAGGCAAGTGTAGAGTCAGTTATAACCAGTTATAAGGTTGTTGTAGCAACTTAATAAGATGGAAACTACTACACCATTATTAACTGACATCTTCTAATGTCAGACACTGTATAAGTCTACTATGCACATTATTTTACTTAAATGTTCCAGTCACTCCTTAATGTTATCACTCCCTTTTAATAGACAACTAAATGGAACCAAAATGGAAAGATGTTAAATAATTTTCTCAAGGTCAAACACATAGTAAGTGGCAGAACTGAGATTCAAACATAAATCTTACTGGCTTTAAGGTCTGTCATTAATCTATATTGTTTCCCATATACTGACAGTGTCAGGTAAATTACAGTGGAAGTGAATGTAAGTGTAGGATGTAAAGGTAAGAATTTAAAGATTTGAAGAAGGTAAAACTGGCAGAGCTCAGTGATTAGGGAATAAAAGGAAAATAATACAAAAAGGCATCAAGAAGGTTTCCAGCTTGAAAACTATAAAGATGGTAGTGGTTTTCACTGAAAAGTGAAAGAAATGGGGAGCAGACATGCTGGTAGCGGGAGGTTGGGGGAGCAATGAGGCACTCAATTTTAATTTTGTTGACTTTATTGTTGCCATGAAAATGAAAATGTTCCTACTATAGTACTGAAGAAGCTATATATACCTCATCAGTCCCTAGCAGCAGCTAAGATAGATATGGGAACTAGATTCTGATAATATGGTACATTAGCCTGTGAATTCAAATCTTGAACTTGAGATGGAAAGACACACAGCAGATTATGATACATTCATATGATACAGTGAAAGCAATGGTAGTATCCCATGTCAGCACTAAGTCACAGTTGGTACCCACAGCAATATCTCAACTATTTTTGTAGCATGATTTTGTCTATGTGCTTTTGCTGCCCAGTCTCTATTGATCTCTGCCTGTTTTTTTCCAGCTTGGTTTTTTAGGTCCTTTCAGATGATTATATGACTACTTTGTAGCCTCCAAAAACTTCTTTTTTACTTAACTTAGCAAGAATTGTTTTCTGTTGCTTGTAACCCAAAATTCTGACTTATAAATCCAACATAATCATTGCTATATCCTATTCAGTATTATGGGAGTCCATTCTGTATTGTTCTTAAATCATTTCCAACCCATAAGCTAAATCTGCTAAATCTGCTAAATGCCTAAGAAACTCTTGGCTTGGTGGGGATACAATGTAATAAGTAAGTTCTATACCACAATCCAATTAAAATTTTAAAGCATAAAAAAGTTAACAAGTATACTCAAAACAAAAAAAATGTATACTCTAGGTACCATGTAGAATACAAACAAACCCACCCAATAACATTTAAGACAGAGTATTAAAAATGCAGAACTTCAAGGATAAAGATAACATGTAACAATTCTCAGATACAAAAAGCAGATCCCATTTAAAAACAAAACAAAACAAAACAAAAAACTCACCTCAGACAAGGTATCACAAGAACATAATGAAGACACATTTCCAAAGTACTAAGGGTAAAAAATCCTCAACTAAGGATTTTATAACTAGCTAAATTATCACTCAAAGATAAGGTATACATGGGATCTCTTAGTTTCTCCTACAAAATTTACCCATTTTTTTAAAGGAGGAATGTGTTGAGCTTTGTGAAGAAATCTCCTTTTGAATTGTAATCCACATATTTGGGGGATAATGCTTCCTGAAGGCTGATCCTGACCATTGTCATACACTCAGTCTTGACTGTATTAAATTTAGGAGGACAGAAAGGATTTAGAAAGAGGGTATGAATGACAGGAAGAGAATGTGGCCATTTGCTCACTCTTTTCCTTTTTCAATTCTTGTAACTTCATGTGAGTCTATAATTAACTGCAAATAAAAACATTTAATAAAAAAACTTTTAAAGGTGGGCCAAACAAAAACATTTTAGATACACAAAACATTTTTGAACCCAGAGGCCCTCATTAAGAACAAACAAATAAAAAACAAACAAACAAAAAACCTACTAAAGGAGGCAATTTAGAAAGGGGGAGTATGATATAAGAAATAAAGTTGAGCAGAGAAGTTGAGAAAATGTTAAAAAATTTAATGATCTACTGTTAAAAATAACTGTTGTGTTTTGAAAGAATATAAAATAAATCTAAGATTGTAGAAACTTCTACAAGATGGGAAGGTTGGTGTGACATATGCTAAATCCTGCATATCCTTAAAGAAAACAATTACAAAAGCCTTAAAAAAAAAACCAGTGTTGCCAATATTGAAAAGAGCCTCTTGTGGCCTGTTGAACTTTAACTTAAATGGAATCACAAAAGTTTGTAAGCACAGGAATGATTCAGTAAGATCAGATCTGTTCTAGAAAGATAAATACACCCTTAGTAAACAAGACTTGGAAAAGAAATTAGAAACAAAATTAGTCAGAAGGTCAGAACTATATAAAATACACTGAATGAAAACAGAGGAGCTAAACCTGGGCTATATTTAGAAGACAGAATTTACCACTCTCCACAGATAACATGTGTTTAGGTACACATAGATAAGTCTGTCCCAAACAGGAATGCTGTTGCATTCCCCTTTCTCTGTCCAATGCATAACACATTTGTGGGAGGTGTCCAACAGCTGATTAACTGAACTGGATAAGTTTCATTTGAAATATCCCTAGTACATAGAAATAAACGATAGGAAATGCTAATAGCATATGAAATTTAGGGAAAAGATCAAGGTTGGAGGCCTCATCATGGGATAATTGCCACTGGGTGGGTAAGAGTGCCAAAGGAAGGGGGTATAATAAAACAAAAATGGAGGTGGACAGGCAGAATTCTGAGATATAACAACACCAGAAGGGAAACTGAGAGAAAAAGGGACCTACAGGCAACCAGGAATGGGTAAGAGGAGTGATGCAAAAAGAACAAGATGAATATCCAAGAAGTTTGATTCAAAATATTTTTTTAATTCATTTTTATTGTTAGACTTATTGGGGTGACATCTGTTAGCAAGGATTACATAGGTTTCAGGCATACAATTCTACATCAAAATAATTTAAATGAATTTCGAGGACTGATTTAAAAGAGACAAGAAATGAAACTAAGAAAGGATTCAGGAAAGACAATTTCGAATTGCAAAATTTTGAAGAAATTTTAAAGGAAGGAGATTTTCTTATAAATACATATTAAAATAAGAGATTATCTGTGGGTGCATGGCAGGGAGAAGGAAAGAGGAGAGGATGGAGGGTCACATAGAATCCTCACAGTCCGGGTAACAACTTAGTTCAGCAACCATGTCAACAAGGTTTTTGATATATGTACAAATTACATATGTAGTCATTTATTTTGACATTAAAAGAAACTAAGAAGAATAAAGAAAACAGCCTCATTCTACTGTGTGTTCTCTGTGACTGAGCTGGAAAACACACCCCAAACTCTGATCTCAACTTTGAATTCCTTGAAATTATTAAAATAGGTTCTAATATATTATAGTTACCATCTGTCTCCTGAATAATGGACCCTGAAGAGGGTTCAACCTACTCCCTTCTTACTTTTAACTTGCAGATACTATGTTCAGAAATCAACTACTACGTATCTAAAGAAAAATGGAACTATTGCAAAAAACAGATACCAATTGTGGAATTATTTTAAAAATCAATATCCAGTTTTTCATGGACTAATTTATGCTAAAGATATGTAAAATGAACCAAGGTAAATAACTATCATATAGTAAATTATACATCATAGACTCAGAAAAAAATCTTAAAATTTCTAAGGTTGTCTAATAAGTATGAATTGCACTGCCTTGGAGAATTCCTCGGGTTCTGAAAGTTCTACCAAAGCTAAGGTCTTGGATATCATTTAAATTATATATTTCAGCTATTAAAGTCAATGTTCTGACAAGCCCTTTGGCTCTAACCCCAGGGCATGAATTTGCCTTAAACTACATAAGAATGTGTCAGAGGGCTATATGTCAATCAACCTGGAGAAGTGCCTATTCCCAATTTAGTGTTGTCAGTGGCTGACATTAAAACCAGCAACAGTTCATTGTTACCACTTCAAGTGGGAATACTGAGGGAAGAGGAGAGGTAGGTGTCTAAGTTCAGGCTGATGAAGCTGTTAATTGCTACCCTTTTATGTAGATTTGTTTAATAATGAAAACAATGTGGCTAATCATATAATGTTTCTATTTGTTCCCCAAGGGCTCTTCAGGGAAAGTTTCAGTTAGGGCTAGATTTCCCCAGCTACCAACTGTGCAGGGACAAAAGCAGAACAATCAAGGCACTGAGTGCTGGCAAACAGCTAAAAGTGGTTCTATACAGATCCCACTCCTCCTAGCCCTATCAGGAAGGGGCCAAGATCTGCTGGTGACAACCTCTGGGGGAGAAATTTAAAACTGTAAATTAAGACAACAACTTCATGCAGGCTTTTGATGATTAAGAAAGAGAGTGAAAAATGAAAAAGCAGGCAAAGTGAAAAGCAGCATAAAGTCTGATGGAAGCTTGGATTCACCACGCAACAAATCAGTTAAATTCACATTTGCTAAAATGCCTGTATTATTTTTTTTTAAGTTAGAAAAGGAGTATAGAATTTTTTTAAATGACCTGATGCCCACCCTGCTCCTTATAGACAGGATGATGATATTGGGCACATCATGAGGCCACACTTGGAGATCAAGTTACTGAGCCAACCCTAGCAACCTACCTACAGATCTCAAGAGCGTATTTTAGGAAAGGAAGTGCTCTGTGTATGTTTTGTACAAATGAAATGAGTACTGCTTATTAATGTTTACTTTGTCTTGTTTGGCAAAGGACGTGGGATAGAATAAAGTTGTATTATGTAAAATAACTCTAACATCGATTTTGTTTTCAGACTCTTTTGTCACCAAGTAATGGAAGCATTCAGAGATACTCCCAGACCACTGGTGTACCCTCTCCATTAAGGGGTATTCCTTTTGTCTTGTGTTTTTGTTTTTGTTTTTTAAATTCTTTTTCTACTACCACCCAACCCACCAGCCTCATGGTACAATTTACAAAGTCCAACTGCTTAAAACTACTTTCAAATCCCTCCCTCCAAACCAATTTTCAACTTTATTGCCGTGCCCAGTCCCTCGAGTCTTCGGCTATCTCTAGGACTGTCCGCTCAAGGCCCTCTGAACCCCTCCTCTTTCTGGACTCGACACCTTTACTTACCCAATTTTCTCAGATTGTTCGCCTCTCATCACTTGCTTAATCTTACTCAAGTTTCAAGGACAATCAAGTTTCATCCAGTCCATTAAGCCTCCTACAGTCACCACAGACCACAAAGTTTCTCCCTCCGTAAGTCTGTGAACTACGCCTGCCTGAGATCACTCCTGCAACACCTACGGGTGGTGTGTGCTGAGTCATCCTCCTGTCTCCTCTGCTGCACTCTGCACTCCTGGACACAGCTCTGCGTCCTCCCCAGCACTGAGCCATTATGTAGGAGCCCTCGGAGTGTTCAGGGAGCACACTTCACATTTCCAGTGCATTGCAGTGAAGTTGAAACTATTACATTATCAAATATTAAATTGGATTACTTTATAAGTTAAATTTTCTATGGTGAAATTCCTTTACAGATGTGGAGGCTCAGAATGAGTCACCCCAAGAGACATCTCTGTCCTATTCACATCGGTTTGGGCTAAGGGCAATTTTGGCTTCAGGCTCAAGAGAAATTTCTGCCCCTCCCTTTTTTAACTACCTGAAGAACTTGAATCAGGGGCCTTGCCTATAAGTGATTATCAGGAGAACCTCTTTTGACCTATCTGCAGGGCAAGGCAATTTCTATTTACTAAGCATCTTCTCTTATCACCCTGCAAGTCCCCTTGAAGCCCCCAAGGCACCTCACCTCATCCCTAGCTCAGGATGTCCTATATCCCCACGTTTGCTTTCTACCTCTGAACTGCTCCTGCATATGGGGTCTCCGACTGTTTCGTGTATGCGGAGCTCCCGTACATACCTATGTGTTACATCTGCTTATTTTCTCTTGCTAATTTGTTTCATGTGTATTGATTATTATATCAGCCAGAAGAACCTTAAGGGTAGAAGAGAGTTTGTTCCTCCCCTACACAAGTATAATTCTACAGGTCTAAAAGCTATAGTATGCCAAGAAGATAGTCTATTTCTGACACTAATGGAATTATCTGCTACCAAAGAATTTGTCAAAGAGAAAAGCTTAAGAAAGAATCAATTCTGAAAATTCCCTTTCATGTCAGCAGGAAATAAAAAATTAACAACCTAAACACTAGGCCTAAGTTCACATTTCTCATTAAGTGAAACATTTTTTTTTCAACTTGAAACTCAGTATTTTTTATTTTTTTTAGATAGGCATAGAGATTGCTAATTTCTTCCATGTTTCACACGGCAAAATGAAAATTTAGGGTCCATATCTGAAAAAAGAGATAATGAGATATGAATATAAAGAGATGATGCTATGGGTAGAGTGTAGAAAACAGCTGAATCAAACCAACTGAAGTGTAAGTGATGGAAAATAAAACTCCAATTGCCAAATACATTAGCCAGGCTCAAAAGCCACTAAGTAGTGTCACAATTATGCTCACGTGCACCTCGGGGGCTTAGCCCAAATCACAAGTCAAAATGTTCGCAACTGAAAGTGCTTGGTCCAAACCTACAAACTAAGCACCATGAGCACAGTGAGCAACGCCAAAAGCAGAACCCATGCTCTCTCCTCCATCCCCACGTTCATCACTCCTGAGAAATTATGCTGATTTCTAAAATATAAAGACAGAAAGTCCAATCAACCAGTAAATTAACAATTATGAATGCTTTTCTATGTAACAGCTGTCAATATCATTCAGCTTTATTTTCTAGAAACCGTAACAGTTTATTAGAATACAATGCATTATGCAAGAGAATCTTCACTGTGTAAAAGATTTACACAGATTTTAATTAACAACACCCTCCACTTAATTTTTAATACAATGTGATTTACAAGGTTTCAATTTCTTTAAAACCTTCGGTAGCCCTGTTATGGCATGAAGGGATGTGTGCCTGTTTTCTCCCAACAATGAGGCAAAATTGCTATTTAAAATTTTCTTCCCAAAGGTCACCTTGAACTACCAAAAAAAGAGAACCAAAACACTGATACTCCTATCTGTGTGAATGTATCTAAGCTATGAGCAAATAAATCAGCCATGTTACCAAGCACAAAGCTATTGGAAGATTGTTAAGATTTATTTTCAGGTGCCAGTGAGACTAAATGAAGACTGTAAGGGCTAAAACAAATAGAAGGAAACTCAGGGAACAAATTAATACATGGAATCATTATCTTAACAGCAGCGTTCCCTATAGAACAAAGCAATGCAACTATCAAAAAGCACTTCTCAAAGCAACAACATTTTTACATGTCAAAAAAAAGAATATATATATGAATAACAGTATGTCCTATGTTAAGCCAGTAACAAAGAAACCCCTTAGTGCAGTAAAACAAAGTCCTGTCAAATCCCCATTTTTTACAAAGAAGCATGAAGACCCTTTCACAATGGTTTAAACTGTATTTATAGTAACAGAGTAAAGACTTGAGATAAAAGTCAGAAAAGATTAAAGTCAAAGCCCCAGCTCAACATGAGTTATGGTTTTGATTTTTATTCTCATTGTGGTCTACAAATATTAAGACAGAAGATACTTCCATGTGATTATGGGATCCTCTGAGACTCTACAACCTTAGAAGAGCAGATAAAACAGATGAAACTGCATCTGGTTTGGGAGCAGACTCCATATTAAATGGCAATGCGCAAAGTAACCACCACAACTGCAGAGGGGGAGGGGAGGAGGCTGAGGGCTGACATTTCTGCAACTGATGCAGGGCAGAAAGGAAAAAAAAGGAAAAAAAAAAGATGTGGTATTACTGTTTTAAAATGGCAGCCTGTTAATAATCACTGCATTCCTGAAAATACAGGGAAATTAGACCACCATTCCTCCTCTCCTAAACTAAGCAAGCCTACTACATACAAGCATGACACACTTCTATGAGAAAACTGGTAGAGCTGGATGGTTGCATCTCCATCGAAAACAAAACCCCTGGAGTTGCCACACAGAGTTCACGGATTTGGAGACCACATACTTTCCTCATAAAAAAAAACAAAACAAAACAAAAATTCTGGTGTCGACTGGAAGTTCTCAGTTACTCCGGAAAGAATGGCTCTTCTTCCACGTACATTTTTCTTAAAAATGAACATAAAAATACATTTAAACATAAGCTTTTGGTCACAGTTCAAAAAAATCTATTTTGCATTTCCTCTCCCCTGATATCCTTCTGCTCCTTCAATCTCAACATCTCTCTGTCCCTCTGCCCGCCAACCCCTCCACCCCACCTCCCTCCTTTCCTCCCTACCTCTCTCTGTCTCTCTCTCCCCCCTCTTTCTAGTAGGAGATGGAGGTGTGTAGGTGTAGGGGTGTAGGGGTGTGTGTGTGTGTGTGTGTGTGTGTGTGTGTAATGCCATATAATACACATTGTATTAATTGGAAGGTTATTCTTCATATTAATTTGGATACCCTCTCTTTTAGTTTATATATTGCAGGAACCACATACTGAGTTACACATTGTCCATCCATCCTTTCTCTTTACTTTTAAAATCAGACACCTGGTTTAACATTTGATGAAGAAAAGGCTAAAAGTCCCTAACAACAATAAAGACAGCAAGGGGTAGTATAGAATGTATAATGATAGTATTTATGTCACAGAAATGTTAAGAAAAAATCATTTCTTTTTCATTGAGTGTAAATTAATACTATCAATTTTAAGAGTAAAATGTTTTTTCATGCAAGTTTGGAAGATATTTTAAGTCGAAATGCATTCATGTAATCATAAAGAAAACATGAAAAATGTCACTATTACCTAAATGAATCCATTTCTGTCTTACTCACAAAATAAGTTAAGAATTATCGTAAGTCACTTTTACAAAGGATAAATTTCTGAAAAATATATTTCCAGAGCAATCACTTGCTATTTTATTTAGTATTTTATTTCAACTGTCACATTTTAGATACATACACATTTGTACAACTACCAGGGGGAAAAATAACTTGAACCAAATTGAAAAATTACCGTAACTACTAGTTCAATATGTCTGGTTAAAATAGAGACATCTGGTCTATCATTAATTCTTTTGTGTTGATGACTCGTAGTGTTTCGTTTCCTTTCAGTGAACTTTGCAAGAGGAAAATGCAACTTTTAACAACGACAACAACAAAAAAACTGTGACTCAGAAATCTATTTCAAGATTTGTCAGTACAGATATATTAATATTGTGATTAGATCAAATAAAGCTCAGTATTTTCAAGAATAGTAAAGTATACTGATTGAATACAACTGGTTAGCTTTAAATTCATCAGAATAATGTTACTTATCAAGTAATTCTCTGCAGAAAGATACGGCTGATTCATGAATCATTATTTAAAAATGTTTATAAATAGACACACTATTCACTTGTTCGATAATAACACTTGATTGGCACTCGACGGAACCTGAATAATGCATTTTCAGAAGCCTCCCACACCCCCACACAGATTTAAATTAATGGCTGGGCAAACAATAAGTAATGTACTATGTCCTAGCAAAAATTCAGTGATAACATCAATCCAGCATCTACTTAACACTTCCTGCTCACTTTACACGTATTCCTGACAAGTTTCTTTTCCCAGACACAGTTCATTAGAGAATGACGATCACCTACCCATTCATCCACAGAGAGTGAGTGATTTAGTGATTAATACAATCACAGATAAGGGGAGAAATCATAACCTACGCTACAAATTAAGAGATAAAGTAAAGGTTCTGGCCACTTCCACTATCAATAACTAACTGCAATTAAAAAGGACTTTTGTCACTTCTCAGGGCAATCGGGCCAATTATCTAACCCCCTTTGCTAGAATCCAGAGACATACCAGCAAGGCCCTTCAACCAAACTCAGATAATTACTTTTGACAAATGTTCTCCATGAGCATGATGTAGTTATTCAAAATCATTAAAAAAATAGACCACAGTTACGGTAAAATAATCTTTACAAAGTCAAGCCAATAACACGACCTGGGGTCCCCTCATCCAGCATGCAGTTGGCTTTCTTTTGGCCAATTTATAACAGACAGTAAGTTGGTGAATAAATATTTATGCAGTCCAAACCCTGAAAGGCTGAGCACCAAATGTAATGCCTTGCATTGCCGCGAGACACACTGTACAGAAATATCCTTTAAAAAAATTCATTTACAGCTGTCCTTTAAAAGAAGAAAAAGAAAACCCCACAAATACACATGCATCGAACCAAAGACGCCGACGCCCCTCTGCCAACCAGCATTTCTATAGAGACATTCTTTCGATGATTAAAACGTAAGCTCCGAAAGGTTAAAGAAAAGGAAAAGCAGCCAAGTAACACCGCCCAGGAAGCCAGCAGGAAAACACACCTAGCTGTACACTCTTAATAACCTTCCACTACAAATGACACCGATCCAACTTCACCAAACACACACACCCAGACACACACACTCACAAATTGCACACACGTGCACGGAATGTACACACAAACATGGAGCGGAGCACAATACCTACAAACACCAACGAACTTGATCCACACAAAACATGCACGTATCGGTGTGCGCACAGAATACACACGACACGGCACACAGACAGGCAGAGACCTAGCCCCCATGCACACGCCCCACAAGTCCGTGTCGGACACACACCGTGCATGCACGTGTAAAATGTATGAACTCACAAACGCGGAACGGACACACAGACCGTGCACAGAGAGTTATTGATGAAATTCCGGGGGGTGGAGGGGCCGGGAGGGAGTGGTAATTGCCACACAAAGGTCTCCGGAACCGTAGAGAGGGAAGTGGAGCCGGGTCGAGCGCTCGGAAATTCACCCGTGGAGGAGGCACAGCCGAGCCCCGACAGCGAAGTACGGGGAGAAGTGTCCCGGGCGGTCCCGGGCGCCGCGGGCGCGGGGCTCCCCGAGCTAATCGCTGCGCCCCTCCGCGCGCGCACGCACACACACAGGGGCCCCTGGGCAATCCCACTCCCGCAGAATAACAAAGAGCGGGAGCCCGGCGAACAGGCGGCGGCTCCGGCTGCGAGTGGCCGTCTCCACCGGCGCGGGCCAGCGCGGGGCGAGCGGCGGGGCCGGCGGGACGCGCGGGCGGGGGGCGGTACGTACCAGGCGGGCAGCCTCGGCCCAGGTGCGGTCCTTCTTCTTCCTCTTGTCTTTCATGTTTGCATCTCATTGATGGTTCTGATGATGACGTGGGGGATTCCACGGGGTGCTCGGGGTTCGGGCGCGGAGACAATGACCCAGTGACCCGGTGACCCGCACTCGCTCCGCGGGGGGAGGCGCGCGGGCGGCGGCGGCGGCGGGTGGGAGGGCTGTAGTGAGGGGGTGGGGTGGGGAGGGTGGGGAGGGTGGGGGGCGCGCGGGCGGCGGCGCGCGGCGGGCGGACGCGGGCGGGGGCGGCGGCGGCGGCGGCGGCGGGCAGGGGCGGGGGCGGCGCCGGCCGGGCTCGCTCGTGCGGGGCTCGCGCTGCGTCGCCGCCGCGGCCGCCGCGGTGACAGCTCCGGGGATGCTCCGCTCTGCCCCGCTCGCAACAATACACTCTGACGTCACGGGGAATGGCGACGCGGCCGCACACTCGCCGCGCTCACTCACACTCGCCGCGCTCACACTCGCCCTCTCGCGCGCGCACACCCGCGCACACTCGCCGCGCGCCCCCCACTCCAACCACGCCCTGAAACCCTCGCGAGACCCCTGTCCTTCCAAGTCAGCCCCCCAAATCCACGGGGGACTGCCCGCTCAGTGCAGGCCGGGTGCCCCCAACCCCGCTAGGGCCGAAAAGCGCGGACACGGTGGCCTTTGGAACTTGTGAACCAGTCCGCTCCGCAACTCGATGCCTCCGTCCTGTGCGCTTTCACTCACTCACACACACACACACACACACACACACACACACACACACACACACACATTCCGTACTACTCCCTTTTGCCGGACTTCTTTAACCCTTTTCTGCTTGGCTGGGTGGATTCCCAGAGCCTGGTTGAGAGGGTACAAAACCAGCCTCCTCTCATACGGAACTAATATCGAACGTGCAACTTGACACAGCGTTGAGCCACCTACATCATCTTAAACAATGCAAGACCAACGAGCTGTGGCGTGGATCAATGCCACGCCGTGCCCTAGCGCTAGTTATTTTTAAATGCGTGCGACCATCATCCTGTAAAGTAAAACGTGATGCGTATGTAAACAACTGCACACCTAACGCATGAATATTTTTTAAATTATTTGTAATTGCCAGGCTTGGGATGCATGAAGAGTTGGATTATTAACCTTGTTAGCGAACTACAAAAATATGTGTGAACACTTGAAAGTTTATTGTAACCTTTCCAGCTGCTTAGATCGCTGGTGAATTGTTTAGGTCAATAAAGTTATTGTTAAGCAAAGAAAGAAATGGCTCTGTGACCCACACAGTAATTACGTGTGTATTTATCTTGAGTATCTAAAAAACAGAAAGGGCACTCATACGTGATTATTTGTGTAAGGTTATTTCCTGAATATAATAATGGTATGTAAATAGTACTTTGGTTTTTTTTTTTTCATATGCATCATCTCATTTGATCCTCAGAACATCATCATTAAATGTATTTTTTCCTTCTACTGCACAAACAAGAAATAAAGCTTAAAACATTACATTGTATTCAAAGTCTATGGTGAACCAGTTTTAAGAACCAACCCCAAATCTTTTGACCCTAATCCTATGTTGTTTATATTATTCTAAACAGCAATGCTTAAAAATACTAACCAGAAATAAACATCTATATCTAATGAAAAGACATGTATCTAAGAATGAAAACAATTATAATAAGGTGATTCCTCTGAGGACACTATGAATGACTGACGTAATAAAAATGTTCGATTACCAAAATTGAAGCAGAGGCACTTCATAATCACAAAGAACTGATTATGTTAATTCTTTAAAAATATTTGCTTTATTAATTCACTAGAATAAGAAAAAGCTATGCATTAATTTAAGGAAATATCAAAAGTTATCTTCATTTTTTCCTTCTTTTTTTTTTTTTAATGGATTTAGAGAGCACACTGAAGTTATCCCTAGAGGAAAAATTCACCCAGTACAATTTGCATAACTCTATCCAGGTGTATTATATTTTTACTTTACATTTCAAATATATTAAATTTGAATCACATTCACATCTGCTTTTATTTTCAAGAACCCTCTTTATGGCTAAAGTAATGGATATATTTTCAAAGTATTCTCATTCTAATGTTTTCTCTTCCACTCAGAAATACCTATTTAAGCAATCAGATCATAACATAATTGTTATTTTCTGTGAAATAGTGCTTAATAAGTTTCAGAGCCAGCTAAAGGGAAACATACGTATTCAGTTGCTTTGCAGTAACTTATTCTTTAATAACCAATTCTGGATAGTAATGAAAAAAAAATACATCATCTCACTTAAGCAGATGTAAATTGATTGTTTTTTTAAAAACTGAAACAAAAAGTTTTTATGCACCCATTGTTTGAAAGTGAGCCAAGTATAAGTAATTGATGTTATGAACCAACTCTCAAATTCTAACTCTATTTTGGGGTAGTGGAGTGTAAATAGTCGCTAGAGGGTAACTCTAGTTAAAGGCTTGGTGAAGAGTCTGTGCCAAAATAACATCTATTTCACAGGGCCACCATTCCAGAGAAAGGGTTGCTGTTATTATATTTGTTTCTTCTACATGTATCTATGTTTATTCAGCCAAACTTTCCCTTATGACTCACTCAATCTCTCAATAAATGTCTACGGCAGGAGGAGGGAATATATGAATCAAATAGAGATCTTTTATAATTTGGTAAATTACATGAATATCTTCTTTAAAAGAGGCAGAAAGTGACAAATGTCGCAAGAAATGTACAATTCAAATTATGTGAAAATTAATAAGCGAAACAACTCTCTGTCGGGGAGCTTGAAGAAGGCTTTAAGAAAAAGCTATCCTTTGAGATGGGCTTGGAAAGATGGGTAGGATTTGAACACTCAAATTTGTAGGGATGGAGAGAAGCTTTACCAATGTAAGTGCAGTGGAAGTGAGGACAAATTAGAACTAGGAAAATACTCGAATGATCAATAACATCAACCTCGCTGCTAGCATTGATTTAAATTTCATATAAGATTGCATGTTTTTCAAGAACCCTTCATTTAAATGAGGAGAGAGGAATAACTGAAAGAACACAGGTTCCAGGTAGAGCTGCCCTCTGTGTCTTTTCGGAGATCCCCATCCCCATGATACAGCAAAGCGGGTGTCTCCAGAGTTCGATCAGCACCTTCTCCGAACTCCCTTGCTTGCTTTCTTCAATTCCTGCTTTTAGGTTTGCAATTCAACCATTCACACTCCTGGGGTGCATGCCTCTTTTCATCAATTCCAGAAGATCTTTTCAATTCCTGGAATGCTCTTTTGTGTAACATTACCAGATGTTTGACAATTGATAAACACTCAATAAGACCAAAGCCAAACAGTAACAAATGTCAACCTATGTAAGACAAAACACAAGTGAGCGTACTGGGAAAGGGCTGATGTTCACAGGAGACGCTAAAACTAAGGAAAGAGAGACTAAAGAATTGGGGGACAGAAGTTATTGTGTCATGACCAGTCTGTCAGGAAATACAGTGTTGACCAAATATGGGTAAGTTTAGGTGTTTCAGGCAGGAACGAGGGACTGGGACCACTTTTATTACCACTCCACATGCCCACTGCATGTGGAAGTCTGGAATGAATGGAAGTCGCCTCAACCCCTCTCCGCCATTCATGCCCACCAGCACACAGAACACAGCAGAAGATGGGGTGGGCAGGGAGTAATAACAGTTGAGCTGAAATAATGAAGGCAAAGGTTGCAGGGGAGATGGAAGAGGTCTTAGGTGGTTTTATTTCTGAAATATACTTATTATGCATAAACACAATCTCCGAATTCTACAAATAAGAACATTTAATAATCTTGTTTTTCCTAAACATGTTTTGTGAATGATCAATTAGGAAATTGTATGAACGTGATCACCTTGTCTCCTTTGCCCACTGCCCAATTCACTGAATTTTCAGCGTTAGGGACATTACTTGTCCTAATCTAGAACACAATAAATATTTACTGAATAAAAAAATAAATGATCAGAAATTTAGTAATATGATCCTTTTTATTGTAAATACAGTAAAATTCCAGCCAATCATGACGTATTTCCTTTTTTCCCTCCTAATAGCAAAATGTTTTGGGTTTGTCCCTCCCTCTCTTGTATTTCACTGTGCAGTTCAGGAGTAATACAAAGTGAAGTGAAATAAAGCCAAATATCAGCATTAATTATGTATGCTCAGATATTACTGTGTGAAGCTCCTAAGGACTAATAAATTTTTACCTTGTCGCTCTTATTCAAATCCTACTTATCCCATGAAATGTACTTTTCGAGTTCCTCCATATATTTATTTAGTCAGTTTATACTATAACTATAAACATTAGCCGTACTCCAGGAACCTACAGAAGTGCTTTAAGAATATTATCTTAGACGAATTGTGTCCAAACTCTTCCACTAGGAAATGAGTGGATTAACTCTGATAACTTTGTTTTTTACTTGAATTCTATGACAGATTGATATTTTAAGATTTCAGTGTACTATAATTGGAGGTATATGTATATAAATAGGAAAAAATATTATAAATTTTCTTCAAAACAGTTTCATAGCTGATTTTATTTTGCATTGTCAGTGCACATAGTTTTCTTTTCTTTTCCATTTTTTAGTGAATTCGAGCTATTTTGAGACTCATCTTTTAATTCTTTAGTCAATTTGTAATACTTTTGCATTTCAGTGCACTAATTGAAAAATGAAAAATTTCATGTTATATCCAGACCCTTTAGCAACTAAAGCATTCTTAAATCTAAGGAGAAATAAAATAAAGGCTTAAATATTTTCTCCTATTTCGCTTTTTTAACTTGCTCCTTCTTTTGCTTTATATATCTACTTCCTTTGTGAAATAAACTCTGCTTCTGAGTAGAGCCCTTCAGTCAGGAATTTACCTTTCCCCCTTTAAACCCTTAATTAGGCATAGAGGACATGGTCTGATTTATGGCCTAGTGTTTAACAGGACTCACACTTAATCCATTACACAAAGAGGGATACACATATTCCCTAACAGCACCACTCATTAGTTTATACAAAATGAAAAAAAAAAAAACCACTTAGGAAATGTAAATAAAGCTTTGCTTGATACCATCTTCTTATGCATGTGTTATGTGAACAGAATATCAACATTGCAGTCTAACAGCTTTTTGCTTATTTTCAAAACTACGAATTAGATCACTGTAGGTAAACTCTAATTCAATCCCACATTTACTGGATAAGAAGGAAAATTACATGCTGCTAAATTCATCTTTGTGTGCAAAGAATGTTCTTAGTTCACAAAGGAGAAGACTAGAATTCTGATTACAACTACTGTCTCCGACTCTGTAATTCAAAGGGGATCTTGCCCATGTTACTGATATTCAGCTTGCCTCAGTTTCTACGTTTCCCAAAAGGGTAACTTTTGTGATTGAGGTCCCCTGGTCCCAGGATAAAAGAACTTGAGAGAAATCACTAACAAGTATTTATTCCAGTAAATTTTCACCTAACTGCTATTTTGTTATACAGTAAGGTATATAAAGTATACACTGTAGGTATTAATCTACATAGTACCAAAAGCTCGAAGGAAGATATAAGGACATTATACAACTTTTACAAGGATAGCTTAAAATGATGGAAGATCAGGCTCCTTTTGTAACTGAAGAAATCTTACTGCTTTCCCATTGAGTTTATTGCAGGGGACGTGGCTGATCATCTCAGCCAACACACTTCCAGGAACCATGAGGTGACATGATTGATTAGCTAAATAGCAGGAACAATTGGAAGATCTCTTAGGAGCCCATTGTAGCCAAGAAAATGCCATCCAATTGTCTACTGGTTTATGAGATGACAAAAAAGAAGTGTGTGTGTGTGTGTGTGTGCACGCGCGTGTGTGTGCATGCGTGCGTGTGCGTGCGCATTCGCGTGCGTGCATGTGTGCGTGCGTGCGTGCGTGTGGGTGTGTGTGCGTGCGTGCGTGTGCGTGTGCGCGCGTGCGTGTGCGTGCGTGTGTGTGCGTGCATGCGTGCGTGTACGCGTATGTGCGTGTGTGTGTGCGTGCGTGCATGTGTGCGTGTGCATGTGTATGTGTGTGTGAATTGCCACCTCTACGCAGAGACCCCCTCCCCCCCCCAGCCACTGGGAAAGGCAGCAGGACTGTTAGAAGACAGAACAGTCACTCTGCAGTGTACGAATTCTGTCCAGGATTTTCATAGCCCTGGTGAGGCTTGGGGTGGGGGTGAAGCTAAGCACATTTACCTTGTCTATGAAAATAGAGAGATCGAGAAGAAGAGATTCTAGTTCACCCACTCCCCCTGACTTTCTACCACTCTCTCACATTTAGGCAAGGTATCCCCAAGGAAAAGGATCAAAGATAGTTATGACATTTAGATGTCAAAATAATGAATCATGCATTTTAAAAATATCTGCATTGAATGACTGGTATGAATTTTGATCAATGTGCATTTTTTAGTAGTAAATTATTTTCTCTGGAGACTCTCCCCTTTTTAGACCAAGAGGTGATTAACTCTACAGTAGATCCAAAAATGTCTAGATCCCTACTTTTCTGCCTAACCCATAATCATTTATTTAATTTCTATTTTATAAAACTAATCCCTCTCACTCTTTTTGTGGGCTTGTTGCTGCATTTTCTACTCAGGCAAGGAGTGTTTTGCTTTGGTAAAATTTTTAAAATGTCTCTTTAAATATCTACTTTTTTTTAACTTAAGGTATACTTAACATAAAATAAAATGCATATGTCTCATGTGTTCTGTTCAATGACTTTTGATCATTGTATATACTTCAGTAACTGTCATTTACAACAAGATACAAAATATTTCCATCACTCCCAGAATTTTTTTATGTCTTTACCAGTCATTCTTTACTCCTCACAGAAATAACTACTTTCGATCATAAGAGATGAGTTTGGCCTGTTAATCGGCAGTTTGTATTTTCTTCTCCCTGTAGCATGTCTATTCATTTTTGTAACAGTGTCTGGTGTATTTAATGAGGTCCAATTTATGATATTTTAATTTTGTGAATAAGTCTGTTGAGTATTGCCTACCCCAACTTCAAGAGGATATTCTGCTATCTTTTATTCCCAAGTTTTGATATTTTCTATGCTTCTAAAAGTGGTATTTTAATTTTATTTTTGGATTATTTGCTGATGACATATAGAAATAAAATTGGTTTAGCATATTGATCTTGTGTATCATACATTGCTAAATTCACTTATTGGGGTTATTATAGTTTCAAGTAGAATTTCTATGTCTATAATTATGTTGTTTACAAATAATAGAAGTTATACTTCTCTTCTGATATAATCCATTTTTTTTCTTGCTTTATTGCACTGGCTAGGACCTATCGAACAATTCTGTTCCATAGTTCCCAAACTTTGGAATGAGGAGATTCATGTTTCCCTTAGGTGGCATTTTAATTGTATAATTTTTGTAGATGGTCTTTATCTGACTGAGGAAGTTCTCTTCCTAGAAGGCTAACAGTTCCTCCTTTCACTACAATGGGTGAGTTTTAAATTTTGTCAAAATCTTTTCTGCATCTATTGAGATGATCATACATTTTTTTCTATTATTCTGTTAATATTGTGTGTTACATTGATTGATTTCCTAATGTTAAACCAAGTTTGCACTTTCATAATAAATCTCATTTGGTCTTTTTTATTATACTTTTATATATTGCTGGGTTTGTTTTTTTAGTATTTTCTCAGTGATTTTTGTCTTTATACTCATGAGGAATATTGGTGTTTAATTTTATTTTCTTTGAATATTTTTTACATATCTTGGTATCATGGTATTCATGAATTCATAAAGTTACCTTGAAGATTCCTTCCTCCTTAGTATGCCAAAATACTGAAAGAACTATTGCTGGATTAGTATTATTTCTTTCTTAAATGTTTGGTAGAATTCATTGTTGAAGCCTCCTGGAGCTGGAACTATAGTTTGTGTGTGTGTGTGTGTGTGTGTAAATGATTTTGACAGCAAATTCAGTTTAATACACGAGGGGTGCTCAAGAAATTCGCGGAACAAGGGGTTATGCAAGGGGTAGGAGTACTAGTGCACACAGTTCGATCGTGTGACATATTATTAGTATATAAGAGTTGTCTAGAAAGTATCCAGGGAGTTCCCTGATTGTGTAGTGACTTAAGGCTTCGGCGCTGGCGCTGCCAGCGCTGCGGCCTGGGTTCGATTCCCAGCCAGGGAGCTACCCACATACCAAAAAGCAAAAAAAAAAAAAAAAAAAAAAAAAAAAAAAAAAAAAAAAAAAAAAAAAAAAAAAAAAAAAAAAGAAAGTATCCAGCCACGTAATATGAAAAGTAGAGGCATTTATGGCTGGACTTTTTCCAGAAAGCCCTTGTATGTGCCAAATTCCAGCCTACTTGCATCCATATTCTTTCAGATATCACTGAAGAAGCACATCAAATGTGAAGAAAACCCCAGGTATGGATAAAATTAAACTTCATGCAGTCATTAAATTTCTCACAAAACAAGGGAAAACACCTCAAACGATTTTGGAAGAGATGTCAGCAGTTTGCAGGGACTATTGCCCTTGGAAATCCATAGTTTAGAAGTGGCATAGCCTTTTCAAGCAAGGCAGAGTCGATTGAAGATCACCTCCGTCTGAGACCTGTTGAGACCACTTCCTCAGACATTGTCTAAAAAGTTGAAAACTTACAATGGAAGATGCCACATTGAATAAAAATCAGCTTGCAGAAATGGTTGGAGTATCAACTATAACCATTTTGAATATTCTCCATCAGCATCTAAGGATGTCAAGTCAGTGCAAGATGGGTACCAAGAATGCACATGTTGCTTCAAAAACACCGGAGTGTTGAATGTTCAAAACAGTTTTTGGACCTCTGCAGAGACAACAAAGATGAATTTTAAACCAGATTGTCACTGAAGATGATACTTGGGTTCATCATTATGAGCCTGAGTCAAAGCAGGAGTCCATGCAGTGGCATAAAAAAGGCACACCACCCCCTAAGGAGTAGTGTAGCGAATGACTAAAAAAATCATGGCTACTGTTTTTTGACATACAGAGGGTATCCTGCTGATACATGAACACAATAACTGGAAAGTACTAGTCCAGTTTGCTGAAACAGGCAAAAGAATTTGTGAAGGAGAAGAGGAAAATGGACCAAAGGGGTGCTGCTTTCACACAACAATGTGCCTGTGCACAAGAGGATTGTTGCATTGCTACTGTTTATGACTGTGGCTTCCAAACATTAAACCACCCTTCCTACAGTCCACACCTGGCTCTGATTAGTAGTTGTTCTCAAATATGAAAAAAACAGCTTTGAGGGAAGAAATTTGCAGACAACGAAGAGAGCAAAGTTGCAATTTTGAGGGCGAAAACAAAACTTTTTTTTGAAGGTATAAATAAACTTATTAAAAGATCTGAAATATGCATTTGGGTTAAAGGTGAATATATTGAAAAGGAGAAATAATAGTTTTGTTTACCCTTCTTCTCTTCATTCCACAAATTTCTTGACCACCCATCATGTGAAAAGCTATTTATTAATTCACTCTACTGCTTCTCTGAATTCTATTTTATCGAAGTTTTATCAGTCTTATTAAAGCATAATTTACATAGCATAAGTTTATCCAATGTAACTGTACAATTTGATGCTTTTATTTTTGTAAATTTATATGGTGGCGTGACCATTACAATCTACTTTTAGAACCCTTAGATCATCCCCCCAAAGTGCCCCCAGGCCTGTGTGAAGTCAAACCCCACTCCTACCTCCAGTGTATGACATCACACAATTTGTAGTCTTTTATGTCTGGCTTCTTTCATGTAGCATAATCTGTTTTATATTTTTCCCTTTTTTGTATGTATCAACAGTTTGTTTCTTTTTATTTCTATGTAATATTCCACTATATAGATATACATTGTTTATCCATTCACCAGTTAAAGGATATCTGGAATATTTCCAGTTTTTGACTATTATAAATAATATTGTTATGAATATTTGTATACGAATCTTTATGTAGATATGTTTTCATTTTTAAATTAATACCTATAAGTGGAATTACTATATCTTATAAGTATATGTTTAAGTTTTCATATTATAGTAGCTTATTTTAGATATATGTTAACATTTTAAGAAACTGCCAAACTGGTTTCCAGAGTGGCACTACATTCTTTGATGAAATGTGTATTCAAATATTTTACCCATTTTTTAGTGTCACTTATCTTATTACTGAGTTTTAAGAGTTCTTCCTATATTCTTCATTTGAGTACTTTATCCAATATATGATTTTCAGATATTTTCTCATAGTCTTATTTACTTAATGGTGTCTTTTAAACAACAAAAAAATTTCAAGTTTGATGAAATCCAATTTATCATTTTTTCCCTTTTATGTAGTGTCCTTACGGTGTCATAGCTAAGAAATCTTTTCCTAACCTGATGTCACAAATATATTCCGTATGTTTTCTTTTAGAAATATTTTAGTTTCAGCTTGAAAATACAAGGTGTGATTTAAAAAATGTACAGTAAATGTTTAAATAAAAAATTATTAAAGACAGTGTCATTAATCACCCTCAAAATACTGCCTTTTGTTTTGAACACACTTATCTCATCATTCTTGCCCCTTTCTGAAGCAGTTCTAGAAGTCCTCCTTTGTGACTATCTGTAGTTGCGCTGTCTCGATGTCCTGAATCGATTCAAAACGTTCACTTTTCATGATCATTTTGACTTTGAGGAAGAGCCAGAAGTGCCCCCGGTTCCAGATTCAGTGAGTAAGGTGGATAAAGACACACCATAATGTTTCTCATGTGACAGGAATGACCGTACCAGAAGCAATGTGTGACCTGAATTGATTCAGGGCGTTGAGAACTGCTTCAGAAAGTGGCAAGAACGATGGAATAAGTCTGTTCGAAGTGAGAGAGGAGTATTTTGAGGGGAATTAATGACAATGTATCTTTTGCTGTAATAATTTTTTTATTTAAACATTCACCGTATTTTTTACTCCCATTTAGTGTGTTTGTCCTTACACCAATATTACACTGTTTGGATTACTGCAGCGTTATAATAAATTTTGAAATTAGGTAGTGTAAGATCTCCAATTTTGTTCTCCTTTTATGAAGTTGTTTCAATTACTTAAGATTCCTCAAATTTCACATAAATGTTAGGATCAGCTTATCAATTTCTGTCACAAAAGGGCTGGGAGGAGACCACCGGTATGCAACCCCTATCAAATCCCTCCTCTCTCTCTTCACTTGTATCATTTTTAAATGAGAAATCTGTAGTAGTCCTCATCTTTGTTCCTCTGTTTGTAAGGAGTCTTTTTACTTCAGGCTATTTAAAAATATTTTTAAAATTTATTAGTGGCTTTGACTGATATTTTTTTGTAGGGGGGTGTAGATTTCTAGATGGGAATCGAACCCAGGTCTCAACATTGGGAGCACCGAAGCCCAGCTACTACACCACCAGGGAACCCCGGCTTTGAGGGATTTTATCATAAAATTGCTTGGTGCAGCTTGCTTCATGCTTCTTGCTTGTGTTTATTGAGTTTCTTGTATCTGAATGTATAGTTTGTACCAAATATGAAAATGTTTCAGCCATTATATCATCAAGTGGATTTTTTGTTTAGTATTTAACCTTCATCATCCTCCCTATTAACTGGATATTTCTAAGGAAAGAAATGTCTTTATTGCCAGTATTGTACACCATGATTAGCAGGGCTTAGTATATATTAGTTAACCACTATGTGAATGAACTAATGCATGAACTTCCAAGCAACAGTAATAGTTCTATTCACTTATTTTGGTTAAGCAGTGTACCTACATTGGCTAGAAATAATTGAGCAATTATATGCTACTAGCCTGAATTAATGTAATTCTCAGGCTTGCTCAATTAAATCCAACCACCTCAAGCCAGGACACTCTAAAATGCCTTCCTGAATTTCCTTCGTATTTCTTGTCATTAACAATCCTGCATTTGAAAGGAGTAGAAAAAAAGAAAAGGAAAATGTGGGAAAGAAAGCAGTGGAGAGGGAGAAGGAAGAGAGGAGATGCTCTTGGATTCTCCTTTTCTGTACCTTAATGATCACTATGGAATTTTCTGATTTTCACATCCAAAAGGCTACACTGAGAGAAATGTTGCCTTATTTTTATGTCAAATATTAGTTTTGGATAATGCGTGTTGAGGATAATACATACGTGAAAATGGGTAGTTCTTGGGGTTATGACAATTGTAACAGCGGTCAATATTTATTGAGTACTTAGTAGGCCACGGGGGCTATTACAAGGATTTGTCCTGTTGTTTGCAAGAACATTATAAGTTGTATATGATTATTATACTTCTTTTACAGATCAGGGAGCTAGATTGTAGTTAAGTAAATTGCAAAAGTTCATACAAGTTGCAAGTGACAGAGCTAAGATAAAACTTTAGGCAATCTAGTCAAAATTTCTTACTTTTACCTATTCCAACTAAGCACACCTCAGAACAATAGTGTACATTTTTCTACTATAAAATAGTTCTGTTTTGTTAAAAAGTAAAAATAAGGCCACATTTTAAAATGTTATATCTAGGCTTCTGCTGAAATATGTATGTCACAAAAAAAGACACTGAGTCCACTCAATTATGGACATAATTTAGCCACATTGTATATTTGTAAATGAAGCATGTGCCTCCGTGTTTTCTTCATGTTTCTGTATGACGATATATGTTTATTTAGAAAAACATACTCCATGTATGCTTAACTTCCTTAGGACCTTGAGGCCATTACTTTTTAAATAACCATTGTATTTTAGAATAGTTTTAGATTTATAGAAAAATTACAAGGATATACAGAAAGTTATTTCCTTATACCCTATGCCCAGTTTCCCAAAACATTAGTATCTTACAGTACGGAACATTTGTTGCAAGTGATGGATGAATACTGATATACTGTTATTAACTCAAGTCCATATTTTATTATGCTTTCATAGCTTTTACCAAATGCCCTTCCTCTGTTCTAGGACGACATTACGTTTAACTGCTAGGTCTCTTTAAGCTCCTCTTTGCTGCAACAGTTTCTCAGACTTCTTTTGTGTGTAATGACCATATCGGTCTTCAGGAGTACTGGACAGGTATTTTGTAGGTTGTCCCT
This sequence comes from Lyroderma lyra, assembly GCA_004026885.1. Lineage (NCBI taxonomy): Eukaryota > Metazoa > Chordata > Mammalia > Chiroptera > Megadermatidae > Lyroderma > Lyroderma lyra. The sequence goes on from PVJL010004357.1 coordinate 74,235, forward strand.
AAGTTGTAATTTGTATGATGTTTTTCTGATGATTGGGTTGGGGATATGTGTTTTTATGAGGAAGCCCACAGAGGTAAAGTGCCATTTTTATCACATTGTATTAAGAGTACATACTATCAAAATCATTTATCAATGTTGATGTTGGCCTTGATCACCTGGTTGAAGTAGTATTTGTCAGATTTCTTCATTGCAAAATTCACTTTCCCCCTTCTTTCCGTACTGTACTTTTTGAAAGGTTGTTACTATGTGCAGCCTACACTTCAGCAGGGGTGGACATACATTGTTTGGATCTTCTGCATCAGAGGTTTGTTTATTTTCCATATTTTATTCATTCAATAATTACTAATATCAATATGGAGTCATAGATATTTTATACTTTGGCTACAAATGAATATGACTATTTTGATGCTTCAATTGTCCCAATTTGGGCCATTCTAATCTCTTTCAGATGGCCCTTGCCTATGTAGCTTGATACACTGACATTATTGTATTTTCAACTTTTTGTTGTTGACTTTTCCTTTAAATCACATCCTTACCTTTTGGTACTTCAAGATTCTCCAGGCTTATCTTGTATATTTCCTGTCTTAGTCCTAGAATTAGCCATTTCTCCAAAAAACCTGGATTTATTATTGGACAAGAGTATTAGAAACCAAAATCTGAGTGCTAGGCATAACTGTTTTTCCTGAGATGTTTTTTCTAACCTCCCTAAGCTGACAGAACAATGAAATATGTGTGTGAAAACTTACTTATATATATATGCATATATTTATATTTCTAAATGTAACCATCTGTGTGTGTATTAAGCTAAATGTGAGTTCATATAATTAGTCTTCAAGTAATTCATTACCACATGGATCAGTCTAAGCTCCTCTCCTTGTTTATTTATAACCTTCCATTACAACAGTGAGAAACCTAACTTCCACAATCTGCCATCTATTTATTTAGCTGTTCAATTCCAGTATACATGAAAGCTATATTAGAATTGTTAAACAGCTCCCCCATGGGGGGAAATAAACTTTGGCAAGTACAGTGCAGTCCTTATATAGTTTGTTTTGCCCTTACTCTTACAAATTCTACTCATCTCCAAAGTTAGTGAACAATGTTTCCTTCCACCCCCTTCAATAATATTGTTTCATATATTTGTAATAAAGTTAGATTCTTTTGTCATATTCTGCATCCATTTTTTCATTCTATATGTCATGTATCCAATCATACTAGTATCATACTTAACAGTTTCACAATTTTAAAAGAATCTTCTGTGCCTCATGTATTTAAACCTCCCCTCCTTCCATCACCAGAACCCCTCACAAATACTTATCAGTTTACTGTCTCTGTGGTATCATGTAATGGGAATCATACAGTATATAACCTATTTAGACTGGCTTCTTTCACTTAGCAATATACATTTAAGTTTCATCTATATCTTTCATTGGCTTACTAACTCATTTTTTATTGTTCAGTAATATCCATTATACAGCTAAATCAGTTTGTTAAGCCAATAATCATTGAAGGGCAGTTTGATTGCTTCTAGTTTGGGGTAATTACTAATAATGCTGCTATAAATACTTGCTTTTTGTGTGGACATAAGTTTTCAACACATTTAGATAAATACCTAGGAGACTGATGATATATAAGATTATTATTTCAGTTTGTAAGAAACTACCAAACTGTCTTCCAAAGTGGCTGTACAATTTCATATTTCCTCTAACAATGAATGAGGGCTCCTTATTGCTCTGCTTCCTTACCAGTTGCCCATTTTTCTAGATTTTAGACATTCTAATAGGTGTGTAATAGTATCTCATTGTTTAAATTTGCATTCCTCTATTGACAAATAATATTGAACATCTTTTCATATGCTTATTTGTCATCAATATACCTTCTTTGGTGAATTGTCTATGCATATCATTTGCCTAGTTTTTGTTGATTATTTTATTTTTGCATTTTAAGAATTCTTTATATATTTTGGATTCAAAGTTTATCAAATATGATTTTGCAGATTTTTTTCCCCCAGGTTTGACTTGTCTTTCATTCTCTTAATATAGTCTTCCTCAGGGCAGAATTACAGATTTTTAATTAAATTCAATTTACCACTTTTATTCTTTCATGGTTTATGGTTTTGTGTGTGTGTGTGTGTGTGTGTGTGTGTGCGTGCGTGTGTGTGTGTTGTAACTAAAAATTCACCCCCAAACAAAAGGATACAGAAATTTTCTACTATATCTTACACTTTGATTTATGATTCATTTTCAGTTAATTTGTGTGAAAGGGGTAGGGTCTATGTTTAGCTTCATTATTTTGCACATGGATGGCCAATTGTTCCAGCATCATTTGTTGAAAAGACCATGCCTTCTTCATTGAAATATTTTTGAAACTTTGTCCAAGATTATTTGAGGCACAATTATTTAATATATATATGTAGCTAACTCTTTTTTTTTAAAATGGTGCCGTGGAGGTCAATATTGAAGTTGAATCTTATACAAGGAATTTGGATTAATACCAACAAAATGTTTCAGACACATGTGTTTCTGTGTGCTGGTAGTTTTCTAGTCTTCTATTCTAACTCTGCCTGCTGATTTGCAGATGTACATACTTTCTTACAGAGAAAATATTCTAAATGGCTTACTCAGTTAAAACCCAGCAACACAAAGCATATATTGTAAAAATGGTGGGTCTTTATTGCCCTTAAAACAAAACAAAACAAAATAAAAAATACCCAGGAAATAGGTAAGCATGTGCTGGCTTACTAGCCAAATAAATATTAAATACTCTGGAAGTCAGTTGTTCTTTCCCAGCACACAGTAGAATTGCAGGCTACTTTTGATACTGCAGCTCATCATCTTAGCTCCTGGAGCTAGGGGAAAGAACTGAAGGAAAAACTATATATGTATATTAATTTGCTGTGAAGTATTACCCCAGCACTTTACAGATCCTGACACGTAGGAATCAACTTTGTGGTTATAGCAACTTATACTACTGCATGCCCCACAAAGGATGAAAGTGTTTCTGATCATCATCGGAATTATTTTTTCCTTCCTAATAAAAAGCACCATAACTTGGAATTCTTGCAGCAATAAGAAATTTTAAACCACAAATGCCTAATAGCAAAACCATAGAAAGCCATCTACATTCATTTTTCAAGGTAAATCACTTGTAATTAAAAGCAAATAATAATAGCACCAGCCCAAGTTCTGTGCTGCCACATAGCTTTGAAATCCATTGCATAATGAAAAGGGTTAAGATAATGCCTATCTCTGAAAGCTCTGCATCTTTTCTTTGAATACACAATTAACACAAATATAATAGTAGGCACGTTCATAACTCTGAGTTCATAAAACCCACTTGGGAGACCAAATTAATGTCAACAAATTTCTTTCCTGTGAAATGTGCTCCTTTAGAATTCTGTTGGCTTGTCAGCTATTTCATTAATATTTTATAACAGAAAGTAAATGTCTTGAGATTCCAAAATCATCACAAACTGCCCCAACTCCACTCTATTGGTTATTATAATGTCATCAAAATTCTTTGATATATGTATAGAAGTCTCCTTACAGGGAATGGTTTCTTTTCTGAGTTTATACATACGCAGAAGGCAGAAAACCTATAAAATTCAACTTTAATGCCGTTAAAGATTTGGAAGGCTGTTTTGGAACTCTGTACATTTTTGTCTTTGGCGTGGTTCCCATGGTGAAGAGTGTTCAGCACCTTTTTTTTTCAGGCAACATCAACCCTCTTGAGTTTTTCATCTTTTTTATCTGGCCTCCTGTTTACAAATTGATAAAGAAAATATTAAAATGGAATGAATATAAATAGCAGATGTTGAATGTATTCTGCCAAGAATACATCATGTATTAGAACTGTTTTATAGGAGGAAAAAACACTTCTTGACATTTTTTATTCAGTGAGGATTCTACTCCAGCTGTAGTTGAAACTAAGGAATATAAACATATGCAGATTGAAGAGGGAAGTTAAGGCAGATATCAGAAAGCAATTCTTTTCAAATAAGTATCCTCACATAACAAGCCCAATAAATGTTGCATAGAAGAAATATTTAAAAAATAATGAAAAATTAATTATTTTCATACCAGAAAATATGAAAGAAAGAGCTTTATTTTTCAAACAATTTACCTTAAAAATGTTTAAACAAACCTAAAAGCTAAAGGAATGAACACACAAATATTGTCTACTTAGATTAAAAAATTATTAATATATTGTTACTTTTGCACTTGCTCTGTCTGTGTGTGTGCTTGTATTTTTATATGTAAATAGCTTTAGCTATAGATTTGTGAGTTTGTACTGAGGAGCTCTCCTTTGTGGGTGTGGAGTCCAAGCATACAGTTAGCCCCAGGGAAGACCTAGAGGGTACCTACATGGTCAAATGCAGTGGTCTTACAACATATTTTTCTAAACACACACCCCAAAGAGTAAAAAAAAAGTATATCAGAATCCACTGCATGTTCTATTACACTACCGTATACTATGTTATTACAGTAGCAAATTACATACTATGAACCATACAGAATAAAAAGAAAGTTCTAAAGATTAAATAAGACTAGTTATTTTTCATTAGGTACTTTATTAATAATATAGAATATTTTTGTTTTTATTAAAATACAAAACAATCAATATTATTTTTCAGTGAGAGCACTGTAATTAAAATATTTCATTATTTTTAAAAGCTATTTTAATTCTAACTTAACTTATTAATTTAATTAAATTAGAAATTAAACTAGTTTAGTTCTAAATTAGGTTTACTTTAAGTTCAGTTATAATGGCTAGATAACTGAAAAAGTTACTTCATAAAATAATGAGACGTGTCATTAGCTGTACTCATGAAATAGTGACACACATTTTTAAACCACATTCTTGAATAATGCAAAGGTTTTTGTTAAAGTTCAGTTAATAGATTTTTATCTTGCCCAATGCCAGCTGTCTGCTTTAGCAAACAAATTAGAAGATGAGACAAAGTTGGATTTTAATTATTTTAGCAAATTGGTTAAAAATAAGTTCCTGGAAAGGACCTAAGATTGTGGCAAGAGAGGAGATCCTTGAAACCTCTCCTGGAAAATACAACTGAAGAACTGGGATCCAACACAAGAAACCTGAGTGGCACAGTCTCACCTGAGAGATCCACACGTTGCAAGAAAACACCTGAAGGTCAGAGAAAGTTCGGGGGGGTGAATGGGAGAGGAGGGAGGGAACAGAGTGAAGTCACAGTTGAGAAAAACTATCTGACCAGGGCTGACTGAACAAATGAGGAGGGAGCCAGGGAACACAATCCCAGGTGGGTTGGAAGCTGAGTCATGACAAGAGCAGAAGCCAGAGTGGCTGAAACCCTGTGAGACCATGGGTGATTTGAAACCCTCAGCCAGCAGCAGTTAGGGCCCCAACTGGAGCACCACACCCAGGGCAGGTTAGAGGCTGAATAAATGATCTGAATTGCCCTGGGAGAGAATAAGGGCCCCAGCTGTAGCATGGTGCCACAAACACAGGTTGGCTCTGGGCAAGTTTGAAACTGAGAGCCAGCTGCTGTGGAAATGCTGACCACAATATAACACCATCCTGAGTAAAATATGGGCTCAGGAGAAAGGCTGACCCAGTGGCTTGCACTCGGCCTTGAATGATGTAGTCACAGCGAGCTCCCAGCCATCCTGCACCAAGCCTGCCTGGTAATCCCTGACAATGGACTGGTATTGCAGTGAAGTCAGCAACCAGGGGCGCTACCACAGGAAACAAAGTAGCTGCAGATCACTCTGCCTCCAAACCTAGGCAGAAACCAGAAACAATGAACCTACTGCTTCCCCCATCTCCCAAAGCTTGCCACCCTTCCCCAACTCCACCTAGTGTTTGTTCTACAGCCAAGTGGAAGAAAACAAGGCAAACAAACCTGCACCATTTCAGATACCCTGCACCCATGGAAAAGTGCAGTAGAGCTCAGGAAAACTCCAAAACACGGGCACAGCAGCTTTTCCTTGCAATGATCTCAGAGGCATAGCACACCATCATCCACCACATTTTCCAAAAAAGGAAGGCAAATTGAGACCAAGGTGACTAGAATGAAAGACAGGAAGCCCACCTTGCAGGAAAGCTCCCAGAGATAGGAGTTCAAATAACCTAGAAAAAAAATATTGGAATACACTACAGCAATATCATCTGAGAAGAGAAGAAAAAAAGAAAGAAAGAAAGAGAGACCGAGAGAGAGAGAGAGAGAGAGAGAGAGAGAGAGAGAGAGAGAGAGAGAAAGAAAGAAAGAAAGAAAGAAAGAAAGAAAGAAAGAAAGAAAGAAAGAAAGAAAAGACCTACCTTTCTATATCTGCCACGGAAAAGCCCTTATGCCCAGAAAAAGAAACACATCAAACACAATGAGTACCTTAGGATTCAAAGCCACTCAGAAAGAAAATGAAAAATCTCCAGAAAAGGAACTTACAGATTTGTAAATATATGATCTAAGTGACACAGAATACAAGAATACAGTTAAGACACTCAGAGAGCTGAAAGAATGTTGGCAGAGTACTCAGAACCAGAGAGATGATCTCAGAAAGGAAAGCTGTGAACACAACAACAACAAAATTTTTTTAAAGAAATTGAAAATACAAAAAAAGAATCAAATAGAAATTTGAGAGATAAACAATACAATAAAAAAACTGAGAAATGAACTGTCATAGGAAACAAGGTCAACCAAATTAAGGAAAGAATTAGTGATATTGAAGACTGGAACATGGAGACAACATAGAAAGAAGAAGATAGGGACTTCAGAGTCAAAAGAACTTAAATCTAAAAGAATGATCTGACTCCATTAGAACAAAAAATATTAGAATAATTGGATTAGAAGAAGGTATAGAACAAAATTCTACAGAGAGCATACTCTAATAGTAGATAAGAACTTCCTAAACCTATGGAAAGAGCTGAAACCCCAAATTTAAGAATAAAATAGGTCCCCTAGTTACCTGGACCCCAGCAGATCTTCTCCAAGGCACATGACACTGAAGATGTCAAAAATCAAAGACAAAGAGAGAATTCCCAAGGCAGCTGGGGGGGCGGGAGGGAACCCTATAACCTTCAAAGGAAAGCCCATCAGGGTGTCATCAACTTCTTAGCAGAAACTCTACAAGCCAGGAGGGAGTGGAATCAGATATTCAAAATATTAAAGGAGAGAAACTTCCAGCCCAGAATAATTTATCCAGCAAAATTATCCTTTAGATATGAAGGAGCAGTAATAACCTTTTCAGACATAAAGAAGCAGAGGTATTTCTCTAGCATGAGGCTGGCATTTCTTGAAATACTGAAGGAAGCTATTTCACCTGAAACAAAAAATCAAAATAAATGGAGAAGAGTTGGAACAACAAAAAAGCAATAAAAAAGGGAGGAAGTAATGGTCATAGGAAATCTTTATATAGCAATCATCACTCTAAATGTAAATGGACTTAATTCACCAATAAAAAGGCAGAGTAGAAAACTAGATTAAAAAACAAAACCCATTTATATGCTGTCTTCAAGAGACACATCTCATCCATAAGAACAATCACGGACTGAGTGAAAGGGTGGAAAACAAAACTCCAAGCAAATGGCATCCAGAGAAAAGCAGGAGTTGCTATATTGATATCTGATGGAACAGACTTCAGAATAAAAAGGGTAACAAGAGACAAAAATGGGAATTTCATAGTGATAAAAGGCATAATACAACAAGAAGACATGACACTCATAATATAAATGCCCCCAATCAGGAAGCACCAAAATTTACAAAGCAACTGCTAACCTATCTAAAGGAGAAACTGACAAAAATACAATTATAGTAAAAGACCTAAACACCCCCTTAACAGCCATGGACAGAGCATCCAAATAGAAGTTAAATAAGGAAATACCAGCTTTACATAATACTTTTCAGCAATTGGATATAATTGACATTTATAGGATATTTCATCCAACAACACAAGACTGTACATTTTTTTATTAGTGCACATGGAACATTCTCAAGAGTAGACCATATGCTGGGACACAAAACTAGCCTCAGCAAATTCAAGAAGATTGAAATCATACCAAGTGTATTCTCAGACCACAGAGCTTTGAAACTGGAGATCAACTGCAAAAAGAAAGCAGAAAAAATCACATACACATGAAAATTAAACAACATCTTATTAAAAATGAACAGATCAAAAAAGAAGAGATTAAAATACATATAAATGAACAACAATGAAAATGCAATGTATCAAAATTATTAAGAAGCAGCAAAAGCAGTAACAAGAGGGAAATTTATATCATTACAGGCCTATCTAAAGAACAAGAAAAACCACAAGTAAACATCCTAACATCCCATCTTAAAGAACTAGAAAAAGGAGAACAGAAAATACCCAAAGTCAGCAGAAGGAAAGAAATAATAAACTTAGAGCAGAGCTAAATGAAATTGAGAACAGAAAAATAATAGGAAAAATTAATGCAACAAAGAGCTGCTTATCCGAAAAAAAAATCAATAAAGTTAAACCCCTGGCCAGGCTAACCAAAGGCAAAAAGAAAGGACACAAATAATCAAAATTAGAAATGAAAGGGGAGAAATTATGACTGATACCACAGAAATACAAAGGATCATAAAAAAATATTATGAAGGACTATCTGCCACCAAATTTAACAACCTTGAAGAAATTAACAAATTTCTAGAAACAGTTTACCTAGTCTGAACCAAGAAGACCTGGACAATCTAAATAGGTGAATCAAAAGTAAGGAAATTGAAACAATTATCCCAAACCTTCCCAGAGGCAAAAGCTCTGAACCAGACAATCAAGTTTTACCAAGTATTCAAAGAATTAATGCCTATCTTGCTCAAACTCTTCCAAAAAATTGAACATGAGGCAATACTTTTCAACTCATTCTACAAGGCCATCATTACCCTGACACCAAAACCTGGTAGGACAAGACACACACAAAAAAACTATAGACCAATATCTCTTATGAACACAAATGCAAAAAACGTTAAGTATTAGCAAATAGAATACAACAGTGCATGAAAAAGATTGTATACCACGATCAAGTGGGATTCATCCCAAGAGCACAAGGATGGGTCAACACGTGTAAATCAATCAATGCCACATAAACAAAATAAAAGATAAAAATCATGATTATATTAACTGATGGAGAAAAGCATTTGACAAAATATAACATCCATTTATGATCAAAACACTGAATAAAATGGGTATAAAAGGAAAGTGCCTCAACATAATAAAGGCCATATGTGAAAAACACTCAGTTAATGTCATACTGAATGGGAAAAAGTGGAGCCCATTCCCCTAAAGTCAGGAACAAGACAGAGATGCCCCCTGTTGCCACCACTATTCAATATAGTAATGGAAGTTCTAGCCAGAGCAATCAGGCAAGAGAAAGAATGAAAGATATCCAAATTGAAAGAGAAGAAGTCAAACTGTCACGTTTTGCGGATAACATGATCCTTTATATAGAAAATTCCAAAGACTCCACCAGAAACCCATTAGAAACAATAAATGAATGCAGTAAAGTTCAGGATACAAAATTAATGTACAAAAATCAATTGTGTTTCTATATACAAACAAAGAATCTTCAGAAAAAGAACTGAGAGAATCAATACCTTTTGTGATTGCAACAAAAATAATAAAATATCTGAGAATTATTATAATTTAACAAAGAATGTGACAATTATAAGACTCTTAAAAGAAATTGAAGAGGACACAAAGAAATGAAAAGATAATTTGTGTTAATAGATAGGAAGAATTAACATTGTTAAGATGGCCATATTACTCAAAGCAATATAGAGATTTAATGCAATTCCCATCAAAATGCCCCAAACATATTTTCATGAAATAGATTTAAAAATGACCAGATTTGTATGGAACCACGAAAGACCTTGAATAGCCAAAGCAATCCTACACAAAAAGAATAAGGCTGGAGGTATTATGCTCCCTGATTTCAAGTTATACTACAACGCGTCAATAATCAAAACAGCTTGATTGGAAGAAAAACAGACACACAGACCAATGGAACAGAATCAAAAACCTGAAAATAAATCCACAGATATATGGACAAATATTTTTTCATAAAGCAATGGGGACAAGAAAGCCTCTTCTGTAGATGGTGCTGGGAAAATTGGAAAACCATGTGCAAAAGAATGAATCTGAACTGTGAACTGTCACCATATACTAAAATTAATTCAAGATGGATTAAAGAGTTCACATAAGACTCAAAACAATAAACTGTATAGAAGAAAACATTGGTTCTAAACTTTTAGAACTTGAGCTCAGGGAGGACTTCATGAAACTGACCTCAAAAACAAGGGAAGTAAAAGCAAAAATAAATTAATGAGACTATGTCAAACTAAAAAGCTTCTACACAGCAAGAGGAACCATCAACAAGGTAAAGAGACAGCCAACCAAAGGGGAGAAAGTATTTGTAAACAATGCATCTGATAAAGGACTAATATCTAAAATATATAAAGAATAAGACTTAACAACAAAAAAACAAACAACCCAATTGAAAAGTGGGCAGAAGAACTAAACAGACAATTCTCCCACGAAGAAATACAGACGGCCAGCAGACATATGAAAAAATGCTCATCCTCATTAGCTATCAGGGAAATGCAAATCAAAACCACAATGAGATCCCACCTCACACCTGTGAGAATGGCTATTATCAACAAGACAAGGAATAACAAGTGCTGGAGAGGATGTGGAGAAAAAGGAACTCTGGTACACTGCTGGTGGGAGTGCAAACTGGTACAACTGCTATGGAGGACATTGTGGAAGTTCCCCAGAAAAATGGGAATGGAGTTACCAAGTGACCTAACAATTCCCTTTTTAGGTATCTACCCGCCTCCCCATTTGAAAATCTTAGTCCACAAAGACTTATGTACCCCAATGTTCATCGCAGCACTGTTCACAGTGGCCAAAACATGGAAACAACCAAAGTGCCCTGCGACAGATGACTGTGTAAAGAAGCTGTGGTACATACGCACAATGGAATATTACTCAGCTGTAAGAAAAGATGAAATATTGCCATTTGCGACAAAATGGATGGACCTTGAGATCATCATGCTTAGTGAAATAAGCCAGACAGACAAAACCAAGAACCACATGATTTCAGTCATATGTGGAATATAAAACTGAAAGTAACAGAGGAACAAAAGCTCCTGGACACAGTCAATCACTTAGTGGTTACCTGAGGGGAAGAGGAGGGGTGGGAGAAAAGGGAAGGTGAATTAAGTACACGGTGATGAAAACAGAACTGCCTCTGGGCGGGGAACACATAGTGCAACACATAGACCATGCACTGTAGAGTTGTACACCTGGGACCTATGTAATTTTTAACCAAAGTCACCCCAATAAATGTAACAATAGAAAAAAATAAGCTCCTGAAATTCTTCATTTGGAAGATGAACAGGTTAGAAAATTCTGTTTGCAAGATTTTTTTAAAAATTTGACCAAATATGAAACTCTTTCCATTAGAGTCGAAATACTATCATTTCAGCCAACACAATTCACATTCCAAATACCTATTTCCAATGTTCTCTTTTATTCTATGAAATTCTTTTGAAAAAGCAGCTATTTTCTCAATTATTGTTAAAATGGTATCGTTCCCTAAAGCAATAACCAAGTATACATATTTTTTATTTTTTAATCTCTGTAGATAGCATACTGTTGACAGCCATGTATTTTCATATAAAAGATCTACAAATGAAACAATGTATTTTTGTTAAAAACAAAGAAATTTGTGCCTCATCTTTAAGTTCAATGACTTTTAAGTATTCACAATTGAATTATCTTCAAAGTGTTGCATGGTACAAAGGTTTTCGTGATACCTCCTGATTTCTTTTCAAGGTGCTCTAAAGATTATACTCCATCATTACTTCACAGTACACTGAATGACTTAAAAATGAATCAGTGATTCAGAGCTATTAGGCCCTTCATGTCATACAACCTTTTTTTATTCTCTTCCTTCAGGATACCTAACATTTTCTTCATGACATACATACTATCATTTTATGTATTAGACATAGGAAAGTGTGTCTTTTTTATTTTCTTTCTTTTTTTCAGGAAAAATGATAAATATGGACAACCTAATATTTGTTTCTAGCTCCTTGATATATGATTTTACATGTTCCCTGGAATATATGCAACCTTTTCTGGAGACAGAAGGTGTAATAATTGAAATTTGTTTGTGATTCAGGCAGTCTCCTGTAACAGGAGCTACAATATTTCTTGAACATCTATTTAAGGAAGTTATACCTTGGGTCCAGACTCAGGAAGGCATTTTTTTTTGGAGATCTGCCAGGAGTGACAGCTATCATTATTATTACTTTTAAGTTATCAATATTTGATAAATAAAAGAACAAGTTAATCTAGTTTCAAATGTTTATATTTTGAAAACCCATTATCTAGGCTTTATGGTGAACTTATTTATAAAATAAAGTAGATAGTACTGGGGACAACAGAGTTGGGGAAGATATAGTATATTAGACATACTTTTTCCCATTTCTCCTGCTATGTACAGTGGAAAAAGTGGGTATTATGCATTAACAAATATAGGAAGGCTCTGAAAGATCAGAGAAAGAGGAAGATTGGCTAGAAACTTCAGGATCCAAATCCCAAAGAGATGAATTTCCTGGGTTTTGTTCCTGCCTCACATATTCCAAACATGGTACTGGAGAAGTAGAATACACAGAAACACCAAAGGGTGCAGAAGAAAACCAAAAACCAAAACAAAACCATATAACAACTGAAGCCTTGCTGTCTCTTGTTAAAGGGATAAGAAATGGGCAATTTACTAAGACAGAACACTTTTAAACAATTACTGAGATATACCAGCCAAATACTCTCATTAAAAAAACTGGGTGCATCCCCACCCATGCCAGCAAAGTCCACGTGGAGCACATATACTTTCACTCTTACCTGATTATAATAAGGTGACCCAAGCCCCCTTATCCCCTACCTCCCTTGCCCCAAGCCACATTTGTGTCTAAAAAGATGAGTAGGAATCTGGAACTTTTATGCGTACCAGGTGTTAAAGAAATTCTCTACTTCTACAGTGTTAATGGAAACCAAATAGGGACCTGAAACTTCATTTCCAAGGTACCTCTTCCCTTCCCTGCCAAGGTAGTGTCAGAAGAGGCCTATGGGAAAATCAGAACTTTCATCAGAGTTCAGGATTAAAAGCCTTCATGATGGAGACTATGTGAAGAGCCTAAACTACCCCCTACCCCTGTCCAGCAGTAACAAAGAGCACCTCCCCCCACCCAGGTGTTAAAGGAGGATGATTGGAGAACCTTGACCGTTCCACTACCATTTGGCAGTAAGGGGGTTAGGAACTCCTTTCTCCCATGAGAGCAGTATTAGGGAAATCTGCTAAAACATACAATTTAGAGTCTCTAACATAATACCCAAAATGTTCAGGTATCCATTAAAAAATCACTCATACCAAGACTCAGGACATCTCAATTTGAATAAGAAAATGAACAATAGATGTCAACACTGAGAAGACACATATGTCAGAATTAGCTGGCATTTATTTTAAAGCTATCGTAAGAAAAGTGTTTCAACAAGCAAATATAAACACACTTTGAACAAATGAAACATTAAAACGTTTCATCTAGAAACCAAAAACACAAATAAGAACCAAGTGGAAATGTTGCATATAAAATATATAATAACCGAAATAAAAAATTCAATGCATTGGCTCAATAGGAAATAGAGAAGACAAAGGAAATAAACAGAGAACTTGAGCATAGTACAAGAGAAATTATACAATGTAAATGACAGAAAATAGACTAAAATGAGATGAACAGAGACTCAGCATTTGTGAGGTTTTAACAAAAGATCTAGCATTAGTAGTGGAGCTATAGAAGGAAAGAAGAAATAAAGTAGAGTTGAAAAAGTACTCAGTAAAATAATGGTTGGAACTTCCCAAACATGGCAAAAGAAAAGAATCTACATATTCAAGAAAGAAGCTGTGTGAACCCTTAAATCCAAAAAAAATTCATGCTAACATATTTCATAGTCAAACTCCTGAAGACTAAAGAAAAAAATATCTTGAAAGCAGCTGGCAAACTCATGCATTACTTATAAGGGAACATCAATCTGAATGAACAGCAAATTTTTCAAGAACCACGAAGACCAGAGGGAGGTGACACATATTTAAAGTGCTGAAAGAAAAGGATAGTTAACCTAGAATCTTATATCCAGCAAAATTCCATAAGAAAACATTTTCAGATAAAGGAAAATAAAGAGTATGTGTTGTCACAGATCTACCCTAAATAAATGGCTAAAAGAAGTTCTCTAAACAGAGGAAAAATAATAAAAAACAAACTTTGAATATCAAGAAGGAAGAAACAACAAAGTAAGCAAAGATCTGAATACATATAACAGACTTTTCTTCTCTTGTATTTTCTAACTTACGTGCACAGTTTAAGCAAACTTTATAATATTGTCTAATGTGGTTCTTAATGTATGTAGGTATAGTAAAAACTATTTCAAATGGGGAAAGGCGAAGGTACGTAAAGGGAGGTAAAATTGCCAACTTCACTTGAACTGGGAGAATGTCAACATTAGTACAAGTGTGACAAGTTATGTATATATAATGTAATACCTGGAGAAACCATTTCAAAAAGCTGTGCAATGACACTAAAAAAATCTACAAATTAATCAAAATGGAAGTCTAAGAAATGTTCAAGTACTCCTCAGGAAGGCACTAAAAAGACAATATTTTTGGTAGACATGTGCAAGGTTATTGTAAAATTTAATATGAAGAAAGCAAAGCAACTAGAATCACTAGCGTAATCAATTTTAGAAAAAAAGATTGAAGTATGAAAAATCAGTTTCCTTTATTTCACAAATAACATAGCCATACTACTCAAGATTAGGTGGTATTGGCAGAGGGAGAGATACAAAGATCTATGGAACAGAATAGAGAGCAAGGAAATTAACCAAACAAATATAGTTAACTCACTTTAGACTATTTTTCAAAATAATTAAATGGAGGAAGAATAGTCCTTTCAACAAATGGTCCTGGAGGAATTAGATATACATAGGCTAAAAAAATGAATCTTGACTTTGACCTCAAACCTTTTACAAAGTTGTCTAGGTGTTGACTGGGAAACTCAAGAAAAATGCTAATGGTGAGCATTTTAATGTAGATGTAGCGCTAAGACTAAAATTAATATGGGACAAGAGTGGAACACTAACACAAGTTAAAAGCAAATTTTGCAATCTGATATAAGACAAAGTAGAACTTGACTTAAAAAGCATTAAACCATGGCAAAGAAAGTCATATTTTAATTTTACAAGCCACATTTTACAATATGTAAAGACTGACAATTAAGTGCATGAACTCATCCTAGAAAAAAATGCTACATACCATACTACTGAATATCACCACAGTCACCTTTGAAGTACTCCTTTTGAGAAGCTATGCACCGACACCACTGCCTTGTCCACCCTTCAAAGCAATTTTGGATCTCTATTTCTGGAATGACCATTAGAGCTGTCATTGTATTACCATTGTATTGTCCTGAATGTCATCAAAATGTCTTCATTATTTTCTTTATTTTCAAGGAAAGAAAAAAGTCACTGAGGGACCAGGACAAGTGAATAGGGAGGATGTTCCAATACAGTTAATTTATGTACTGGCTAAAAACTCCCTCACAGACAGTGCCATGTGAACTGGTACCTTGTCACGATGCAAGAGCCATGAGCTGTTGGTGAAAAGTTCAGGTTATTTTTGTCTAACTTTTTCATTCAGCCTTTTTAGCATTTACAAATAGTATACTTGGTTGACTGTCCATTTAAAATTTTTAAAGAAAATTAATGTTTAGAAATGAATTTGACAGAAAATGAGCAAAATCAATAGGAACAAAAGCTTGAAATATTCCTAAAAGTCATAAAGTTATGTTTGTACAGAAAAAAAAACACATTATTCTTCAACAGAGCAAATCAACATCATAAAGATGCCTCATTTTCCCAAATTAAACAAATCAACATCATAAAGATGCCTCATTTTCCCAAAAGTAATTTGTAAACTTTACACAATTCTTTAAAGTACCAATAAAGTAGTTCTATGCAGCTAGAAAACTTGATACTAAATTTCATGTGGAAAAATAATCAAGCAAGAATAACTAGAAAAACAATGGAAAAGAAAAACTATGGGAGTTCCCTGATGGTGTAGTGGCTTAAGGCTTTGGTGCTGGCGCTGTCAGTGCTGCGTCCTGGGTTCAATTCCCAGTCAGGGAACTACCCACATACCAAAAAGCAAAAAAAAAAAAAAAAAAAAAAAAAAAAAAAAAAAAAAAAAAAAAAAAAAAAAAAAAAAAAAAAAAAAAAAAAAAAAAAAAAAAAAAAAAAAAAAAAAAAAAAAAAAAAAAGAAAAACTATGAGGAATCAACCTCACAAGGTATTAAAACATTTGTGATAGCCTCTGCAATGCAAACAGTATATAAGAAAAAAACTCCAAATGGATCAGGAGACTAAATATTAAAAAGTGCACACAAATAGTAGGAAAACAAGTGTAAACTCCTCAATAAGTAGAAAAGGCTTTCTAAATATGATTTAAAATCCAGGTAAAATATTAAAAACTAGGTAAATTCTACTATATTAATAAAACAATACCTTTACATGACAGAAACACAATAAAGCAAATCTAAAAACAAATGACAGACCGAAGAAAAATATTATAATTTATAGCATAGCTAAAGGCTAGTAATGTTAATACAAAAACAAAAACTGTGAATGGCTTCATAGTAGTTGTCTTGAATTAGAAGTATTAGAGAAATTAATCCCTTTATTCCTGAAACATCTTTGTCATAATTATGTCTTTCATATAGAATCATCCATGTGCAAGCTTTAAAGAAAACATACCCTTCCATTATTTGAATTACATTTGAATGTAGCTATAAATTCATAATACCAAGCCTTAGGAAAAACTGTCTTTCAGCAAATTGAACTGAGATTCAGTTAATTGCAAAAGTCATATCCATGGCCTGGTTTTATACTAATTGGCCAGGTGATTCAAGTTTTAGAAACAAATTCTTTGCCTCATCCCCTAATCAATTTCCTGCTCTTTCTTTGAAGTTCTACCACACATTCTGGACTGTCTATGGGTAAATCCACCATAGTCTCTTTCACTAAATGGATGTTAATGAATACAATATTGAGCTTTTCCTTGGCCAAATTACCTCTAACAAGACATTTTAGAGTTAATTTAATGAAATGTACTAGGAAGTTAAGTAAGTGGCTTATTTCATTAAATGAGGCAGGTTGGAAGAGAATAAACAATAAATACTGGAAACTGTAATTTTCTTCTTTACAAAGTATTTTGAAATCCTTCAAGTGAAAATGCAAACTGCTGTCATTAATCACTTCCTTCTGTCTTATTTACCTGAATATTAAATTCCTAAATTTATTTTATCTATTGATATTTTGATCCAGGGTAATTTCACTAATGTCTTTAAACCATGAGTAGTATACAAAGCTGCTATGTAACTTTAATAATGAATGTATTCAAATAGTATCCTAAAGTAGAAAAAGCTATGTTTATAACTTACATTACTTATAAGAACACATGTGTTTTTTTCAAAATGTGAATTAGGCATAAGAGGAATTGCATGGTTACCTTTTCTGCTTTAAGAAATGCTTTTCACACTAAATATTTGCATATCAATTTAAAGTTTACATACCACTTTCTCATACATTATCTCTTTATTGTTACAACGAACTTTTGAGATAAACAAAATAAAATATTCTCCTCTCTTCTAAAGATTAAAAAACAACTAAGGATCTAAGGAGTGGTTGAAGGGCATAAGATCTTATTGCTGGTATTGCTAAGCTTTTCCGATAACATAAAGTGCGTCTATGTAGGATCAAGTTTATTCATTAAATGGTCTGGAAAAAACTGTTGCTACATCTGTAAAACAAATATCTGATATTGGCCTCTTTAATCTAAATAGTCAACCATTCCTTTGTGGAATCAATAAATGCTTCAAGGGAGAATTTTCCAGATATTTCTTAAAGTTGTCTGCCTGGGGAAGCTTCAGTAGTGCAATATTTGTGCTTTTGCCAAATATTATGAACTCTTTTGAGCAAAGATGAGAACCAGTGACACACTCTGGACAATCAGACCAGAACTTGTTGACCTGCCACAAACACATGTCCCACCACTGTTGTGCTGGAAGCAGTTACATATTGGCAGATATTTAACACTTGGCTCTCCAGAAAATCAGAAGTCTTCATTTGTAGGGTTTGCCCACTCTGTTCCCTAAGTAGTCTCTCCATGGCCAATTTCAAACTTCTGATACGGTGTCACTGAACGCTGAGTTGGGAAGAGATGTAAACAAGAGGCTGTCATGGGCCAATGTGATACAGCCCCAGGGGATCACTGGTGGGAAGTTGTATTTAATCTCCAAGGGTCTGAAATAGCATTTGGGGAAGGGCTAGTAGAACATAAATTTTTTAATTTAGATTAGCTTTCACATCTTGCCTGACCCGCTTGATATTTTCACCTACGCCGTAAACAATTTAAGACCAGGAGAATGTAAACATACAGATAGAAATACTTCCTATGCCACATTTTACCGGAAAACTTTCAGAAGTAGAGCTCTGAAGTAATCAGTCAGCTAAGAATTTAGTCAACGTTGTGCTACAGAAAATATAATCACCTACAGAGCTCCAAGGTAATCTATACTTTCTCAATTTCAGTAAATGAGATCTTCCTTATATTCTGCAAATAGTATTTCTCTCTCAAAAATCAGAACTCAGTTATGGTATGGCAAAATATCTGACAAGTTGGGCATGCTCTCTGTTCTCCAGGAGTCTGAAATCTAGCAGGAAGAAGAACTCAAACACAAGTAACAATAACATATGTCTTAAGAGCAGGCATTTGAAGTATAGCTTTGATGTAATAAATGTCTCACTGCTTACCCACTTGACATCCGTTTTTGAGGTCTCATGTTACTTGTCCATTCCCTTCACACAGACCAATAAATTATTTGTGCTGGTTGGAATAGAGATTAATTTAGATTTCTCTCTTGAGTTGATATTTTCAACATATTTTACTTAAACTAATATTGGAGTGATTTGGCACATTGTTTCTATATTATAACTCTGTGTGAACTGCAGCTGAGTTCCTTAAACTCATAAAGCCTCCTTAAAATCTGACTGCAGTGCCCACGTGGTCATGTGTGGTGATAATCCATGGCGAATCCTAATGATTTTCTGGTGAAGATTCTCCTGGAGGTTCTAGTTAATAAATCTGCTCTAAGAGAATATGTCCTCTACCTCTGAGGGCTGTTTGTGTCAAAACATTGGGAAATATACTTCAGTGAGGAGAAATTATTCTTCTGTTCTCGTGTTGTCCTTTCTCTCTAGGTGTCCCCCTGGTACCCTGTACCACCACCGCTACCAAAAATTAAAGATTGGAAACGGAAAAATACATGATTCTGTTAAAATATCTGGGTAAAATTCTTAGAATTCCCATACAAAATTGGCAGTGTTTAATTACATGCATCTCATACGTTGATGGTTTTCAACAGGAGGTCCCCAGAGCCGAATCAGCAGCGTGTGAAAACGGATTCTCGGCACCACCTGGTAACTACTGAATTAGGATTTCTAGACATGGGACCCAGGAATCTATGTTTTAATAAACTCTGCAGGTCATGCTGACACAGGCTCAAGTTTGAAAATCACTGCCTTAGAACAATGATCTTTACATCAAAGGACTTTTCCTTTCCCCTTTTAGGATTTTCCTCCATTAGTTTATTAAATTAAATTTTAGAAAAAATGATATAGGCCAAATTTTTCTTAATGTTCTTCCTTTATCTGGAAGGAGTGTTTCTCCTAGATTAATGAACATTTTCAAATGCTACCTATCTTTTAGCCGTTAACCTTCTATGATTGAGTACTTCCTAGATAAATTCATCCCACTAAGAGCAAGTAACCTGAATCCTTAAGCCATCTGAAGCACACCAACTACATTTAATCCCACATTAAACACAGCATAAATAGATTTGAATTTCAGTCTTTACAGAGGAGTTTATTTTATAGCTAAGAAAGGGTGAGGGGAATCCTTGCAGAAATTTCTGCTTGAGTCTCTGATCTAAACTCTACCGTGTTTGCTCTCCTGGTTTTACCCTGGTCCCTTTGTCGTGTAGTGGCTGGTTCTAATTATGGAAACTATATTTACTCTTTTAAGATCCATATTTGAAAATAGACTCCTTCACAGATAAGTATACTTTTTATAACTGGACTGATCCTATTCGGAGAGACATATTAAAAATAACTGGTTCTGGTTTCAGACAATAAGGAAAGCAAATACCTTGCCCTATGGAGAACTAGATCTGCTGCACTGTTTTTCCCTTTGTTTGCTTGATGATCTATAACTTTATAAGGGTAAGTTCTCCAAACCAGAAAGCTTTAAAACTCTTCTTTACTGGGCTTCCACTCACCTCTCATCATTTTGTTTATTAGTTTTTACAAAGTAAATGTAAATTTTTCCTTACTTCTTTAAGAGACATTATTCAGGTTATTTTGAAGGGCATAGCACCCAGGAAATGCTGTAATTGAAAGTGTTTTAATATCTGAATTAAATGTTTTTAATTTGCTGTTTTAATATCTGAATGTCCTACATAGGAGTACAATATTTCTCTCAACATTTTTTTAGACCATGTAGATCTCATCTATTCCTGGAGATTCTTTTGTGCTATATTTTAAGTTCACAGCACTCAGCCTCACTCTCCCTTTAGCTGAGTAATTACAATGAAATATTGGTTTGATATATATCACATCTCACCAGTAAAATCTGTAATCTCACTATCTCACTCACTTGTGATATATAATGCTTTTAAATGCTCTTAACTGAGAATCTTTCAGTTATGTTAAGCAAGGCAGTATCCTAATACATCTTTAAGTTTGAAATACTATAAATATAAAATATTCATTAATCAGACCACAAGTTCATGGGTTCTTCAGTTTGTATGAACTTCTAATGTGCAAATATGTGGAAGATCAGCCTATAGCTCCTCTCTCATGCCAGTGGAATTGAGAATTCACAGGTACTTTCTTGAAATTCTTTAGATTTTGTATCCCCAGATTATGCTTAATTCTCATCAGTTTTGTTGAATGAAGTCATTTTATTCTACATTAAGTAAAGAGGCAGTGTGTTCATTTTAGTTTTTAATGTCACTTGTATGATCAGAAAATTATACTATCAACAAATACATGAGAATTTAATTATATATGAGAGCTATCCAGAAAAAATCCAGCCATAAATGCCTCTATTTTTTACATTACATGATTGGATGCTTTCTGGAGAGCCCTTGTATCTTATGACTGACTCAATTAAATATAATTTTAGATTCCTAAATATTTATACTTACTTTGAAGGATAGAAGTACAGAAGTGCATATATAAATCACATACCTCTAAAATTGTTTTTGAAAAAATTTAAAATAGAGAAAAGTACACAAAAATATCATAAACAACTATATGTACTAGAATTAATAAACACTAGAATATTGTGTTATTTGCTTCATACATTTTTACAAAAGAAAAATTACAAGTACAGTTAAAATTTCTATTGTCAAAAAAAGAAAAACAATTTTCATTGCTCACCATTCCCATCCCTTCCACTCTTTATATTATGGGCTTAAGTTCTATCAGTTCTTATTTTGTAATTTTATGGATGTATATTTATATCCATGAAGAAAATATAATTTGTATGTGTTTAAACATTTTTTTCTATAAATGGTATATTATTCAATCAAATTGCTATTGACTTTAACATTTTTTCTTTGCCAATGTATGGACCTACTTTCTTTAGTTTATTGCTGTACACTATTCCATTTTGCTAATCTTCTACATTTTTTTACCCATTTTTATGCAGTCATGTTTTTGCTGTTCTCAGCAATTTTGCAGTGAACAATTTTATATCTGTGTCTTTATGACTGAGTGAGAGTTATTCTGCTGTTAGGGTAGGTATTTGAAAATCGTTAGGGTGCAGTGTATGGCCGGGATATTTTCTTTTTTTGTTGTTTTCGGTGGGCCCTGGCTGGGAGCAGGGATATTTTCAGTGTTGCTAGATTCCGTTAAATCGCCGAACAAAGTGGTTATGTCAATACACCTCCCACCAGCTATGAATGTAGTTTCAGTTTCCCTACTTATTAGCCAAAATAATGATGTCAGACATTTAACATTTGTCAAGATAATGAGTGAGAAATTTCATTATGTTATTAGCTGCACGTTTCCTGATACTCAGACTTTCTGTTTTGTGAATTCCCTATTTATATGTTTTATTTATATTTTATTGCATCTTTTATCCTTTTCTTATTTCCCTGCAGGAATTCTTTATATATTCTATATTTAAACAATATCTTTGTTTACTATGTTGCAAATATCTGTTAGTATGTTGTTTATCTTTTAACTTTGCTTATAGCATTTTATGACTTGTTTTTAATTAATAACAATCTAGGTTATAATGTTCCTTCTGATTGACCATGAAAGTATAATATCAGTAATTCTTGTTCAATTCTTCTTGACTTGGATATAATTCCAATTAATATTCAGGTTGAGAAGTAATACTGTAACTTTTAGGAAAAATATATTTGAAAGAATGAGCATATTGTGAAAACATTATCATTATTATGCTTCTGTGATGAATGACATCAATGGGCTTTAAATTCTTAGAAGATAAGAAACTATATGTTACTGATCAAAGACTAGTTTCACAAAATTGCTGTTTTACCTCTGAAAGTAACTTTAGGGATAATGTTTGTCTCACTTTTCACATGATAGAACTAAAGTTTGAGAATGTTATAGCCAAAGAACCAGTATTCGTGGAAAATATACAGCTACAATCAATGTTTATTTATGTGTTAGAGCAGTTTGCAATGACCCACAGTCAAAGCATCTCCAAGAGCAAATAGATATGCTTCACGTTTCAGAATGAAAGTTAATGATATTGTTAACTAGCATGTTTCCTTTTCTTCTAGAAATGAGTAACACTGGACAGTCAGTACTCAGATTTTAGATAACACAAACTTTCTTCGTAATAGCAGGTCAGAACACCATTAAATCAGGCTGTTTAAACCAGTGAGTTAAAGAGAAGTGCAAGTATATACATTCACCACACATGCTGCTCTTGCTGGCAGACTGTACTCAGCAGGTGGCAGGGAATGGAAATGAATCTAACTTGAGGAAGTTTTCCCAGCTTTAGCTCCTATAAAACTGTTCTCATGTTCAGAAAAATTCTCTAGTAAAAGTCTTTTACGTACAAACAGCCCACATTCCCACATGCCAAAGTTTTGGATTTTATTCATAATATGGAGAATGTTAACTACAGAGTAATTACACTATAATTATCCAGCTTGAATCATATGCTTATACAACAATTTCCTGTAAGTGGAAAAGCACTAAACACTGTAAATGCTTAATGACTTACTTTTACCTTTAGTGTATCTATATGCTATATACACATTCCTGTGTTAGAGAAATCAATTTATCCTTTCAGTTTTGTTATTACTTTTCCAGCTGAAAGAACCTGTGTTTAGAACAGGGATTAAACAAATACAACTAAGAATATAGCTTTGGGTCAGTGTACAGCTATTTTGAAGGGCAGCTGAAATGCTCTCAAACATAACCTGAGCCTTTTGTCCTTGAGTTGCTCGTAAGTAGGAGTTCTTTCACATTTCACGGTAGTGCATCTTTTATTTATGACTTTTAATAGTGATTTTGTAGTTCTGACATCAAAGACTAGGCATGCTTTTCCATTTGTTCAGTTTTGGATCAAAATAAAACTAGAGAGTACTAAAGGGGAAAAAGAAAAACATAATTGTTTTAACACTGTAGTGTTCGCACATAGGAAGAAAATCTACATGACAAGTGAGTATGCATATGCAATTCCTATAGCATAAAGCACTCTGAGTCTTAGAGGTCAGTTTGTGTCCCACATGATATTCTCTAGTTGCCATGGCAATTACTTGTTTTCATTGGGTAACTGAGCGAATGGTCACATCTGTTCTGGCTGAGCTCTCCCCCTCACTGCCCGCAACCTAACACAGAACATAGGGAATAGATTCACTTCTTAGTGCACGAAGATTTATGTGCATAACTGTCTCCACATCAAGGAGAGATCGTAAATCTCAGGTCAGAAAGTCACGCTTGCCCTTGAGTACCCTCCCTTTTTTTCTGACCAAATGTTCTTCTATTCTTCTATAAACACAACTAAATATGCATTTATTCAATGGGGGGAAAAAGCACAACATTTTCCTGAGGCAATAAAGAAGTATATGTATTTGGATATATATTGAAGAAATGGTAACTTGCATCCTGGCACTATGATTTTTCTGGAATTCAAAATAAAAGATTCCCTTGGGAAAACTTAGTTGCATCTGTTTGTTTATTTTTTTCTTTTAAGCAAGTATGTCTTAATTGATAAAGTCCTTCATAGAGGTAAGAATTCAAATATCTAAATTCTAGTGCCAACTTGAAAAAGAACTTTTTGCACCTTGATAAATTTGCACTAGCCTCACTGAAATGAATTAACAGCTGACCTGAGTCAATTTTTTTTCCATTTCCTGCATCATCATGAAGGAGATAATTCCTGGTACTTCTGTTATGTACTTTTTTAACCTGAGAATCACAGGATACTGTCAGAGAGAAGAGACAGCATGGAGCTTCCAGGGCTAAAGCCTCACATCCATCTGAAACAGTAGAACCTACTCCATGTTTTTTGCTAATTTTTTTCCTGGGAGGATAGGGTTGAATCCTCATGATCTAGGAGATTGTAAAGATGCTGTTGTTCTGGATGACTTGAAGTTTTCTTGAATAATTCTGGATAGACGAGGGAAGTCTGAGATTCTTGGCGATAGGAAATACTGTATTGGTAAACCATACTCTACCCGATTAGAGAGTCAATTGGTTTTGCAGGTATTTTCAGAGGATGTTAAGGCATAAATTGAAGAAGCAGAAGGTTCCAGGGTGTTGAAAAATTCTGAGAAAAGCCAGATACCTGTCCTCAGCCTGACCTAACAGTTAAGCCAAACCTCAAGAGATAAAGGGAGGAAGATGGAAAAGTGAGCATTTGAGAGAACCCAACCGTGGAAGCCATGCTAAATTCAAGATTCTAGCTGCTCTCTCGCATAGGCAGAAAGTCAAAGTAGTCGCGGACTGTGAGAATTGAATTCCTCTTCCTGAAGAGTTACAGTAGGTCTGAGCCGGATATCAGGTCACACAGGCTGGGTTACACGTTATGGTTTTCCAAAGCATCCAAAAGCAGGAAGAACTGAAGCCCTAATGAGAGAGTACTGAGGCCCGAGGATGAGAACTGAATGATGTCCCGAGCAGTGTTTGAACATGAAGATAGATATAAAAGACCCATCAAATGGTCAGAAATCAGGGGTGCACTGGATTGATACGGGGAAGTAGAGGCTGTTGGAAGGGGGAGCATACCTAAGGGATTACTTCCATCAGGGCGAGCCTATTAGATAGGAATTCCATGAAGGCAAGGACGGGCTTCTTGTACTCCACCGTTGTAACCTCAGCGCCAAAACAGTGCTTAGCGTAGTAAACACTCAGTATTTGGTGACTGAATGCATACATGAATGAATGAACAATTAGATGAATGAATAGCGAAGGACAGGGCAGGAAGAAACGGCGGGGATGAGGAAGGCATTCCTGAAGACTCTGGGGACTAAAGTGAGACTGGGTATGTTTGCATTTGCGACATGGTATAGGAAACAAAGCATTAGGAAGCCTTGAGACGCTAAATCGTTTTGTCACTCAGTTTTTAATGGAGAAGGTGCTAGCCCACTTTCACTTCTATAGGATTCTGCAGAAGGATCAAAATATTATATTTCCTTATCTCATAGACCTTGGAGTCAACTGGATCAGGCTTTTCATGTCATAGTTCTGCATTTATTAACTGATTGGAGGCAAGTTACCTAATCTTCTTGATCCCCAGGTTCCCTTATTTATAAAACTAGAAAATGATAGTTACCTGACAACACTAAACATAAAGCGTTAAATGTAAAACACCTAGAATCATTTCATGTTGATGTTCAACAACTGCTGTCACCTTTATAATGTTTGAGCTTCTTCCTGCCCTTCCCACTGGCTCCCCACTCATTATCAGGCTATTTTATTCCTAATTCAGTCCATATTTTCTTTGTTAATGCAAAAAGTAAACTATTTAAATAAAATGATAGCAATCTTGTACTTTAAAGAAAATTCTAGCAAATAAATCCTGGATAAAATGAATAATTTTGAAGACTAGAGCCAGTCAGAACAAATAACACATGAAAATTATGTGAGCATCTGTAGCACCTATAATAAAAAACTGAAAACCTCAAGTTCTTCCAAAGTACACGTGAGTTTTTATTTATCATAAATTTCTATTTACACAATAAATGTGAAAATAAGAATTTCAAATGACATTTTTAACACTAACCCATCTTCACAATCGGTGGTATTTTTTCCCATTTTCAGATATACAAACTAGTTAAAATTACAAAAGGAATAAAGTATTCTTCTTTGCCTCTAAGTTTGATAGATTTTTCTGAAGAGAACCTCAATGGTTTATTTAAAACAAGTCTTTCGGTAAAATTAAACATTGATTACGAAATTATTATTTAATGTTTTAGCCACATAGATGAATGCGTCTTGGCACACAGGTTTATAAACTTTAAAAAGAGCACTAGCTCAACTGTTAAACAGCACAGTAGTTATTTTTCATTTGTATGAACAAAAAACTGAACAACTTTTATTCAGTAGTGCAGTTTTACATTTATCTTAATTGACTAAAAGTATCTCCTTGATTCTTCTGCATATTCATCAAAATATTTTGACAATGACATAGGGAAGGAAATTATCCTATTAGATACATCAAATGATTATCCTATAAAAAGGTATGCTTTTTTTTTAAATGCCAAGGAGATACAATTAATTCACTACCATGTTGTGCCTAAAGGAACTGATAATAACTATAATAAATATATCTTTGTGTTTATTATATTTACGAGTAACAACAATCTAGTTCGTATGAAAGGTAAATAAAACACAAGTTGTAAACTAAGTAAAGAGCGACGCTTTCACTTGAGATTTTTTATTTCCTTTTCTGTCAAGATTCAGACCTGAGGCTGAAATACCTTTCTACTCAGGGAGAAACAGGAATCATAAAGTGCTTTTGTTTTAGCACTATTACATCAAGGCCTTCCTGCAAGATTCGAGTGGTAATGTCCCCGGGGCCAGTCTGCCCAATGGCCATCACCACAGTTCACCATCTGCAACAAAACTGGAATGTAAAATGTTTAGTCACTTTGCCTACCCTATTTTTATTCTATTCAAATAAAATCAGTTGTGAGCAAAAAGCTGTTCTTGTAATTTCTTAAATTTAACTCATTGTGTGCCTTCAAAAATGACAAAGCCTATTCCTCTTCTGGCTAAAATTGTTCTCTACCAAAGTACTTTTTCTCCAGCTGTGAAACTGATTGATGTTTTTAAAATCCCCAAGGAACTTCTGCTGGCAGCTAAGGTTGCAGTTGCAAAGAAGAAATAGATGTAGTATGTGTTTTTATGTAAAGAAATGTGTATGATTTCTACTTGACGGAGTAGAATTACTATGAATGAGGTACTGAAAAATCAATGCAATTAATCAACATTTTAAAATTGGTAGTATTAATGCCTCAGTAGTTTTGAAATTTAATTTAAAAATATTGGTACATTTCTAGGCCACTGTAGCATTGTATTAAAAGGTGTTCCAACTATGAAATATTAAAATGCTGTATTTTTAGGAGGTTGCTTAGAGCTAGATAAATTATTAACAACCTGTTTAATGGGGATTAAATACATTGGAATATCTGTTTATGGAAAAAAAGAGAAGGAATACAAGGAAGAAGAAAGAAAGGAGTAATAAATAATCAGTAAGATCAGTAAGATCAGTAAGGAGTAAGAAAACCTTAGTTCTGATTTTAAGGAGGTATTGTTGTTATCTAAGCTGATTTGAGCTGGTTTATAATTATGGTGTTTATCAACAATTCAAGGTAGGGGTAAGAGCTTTGGGGATCTCCCCAACAAACTTTCTACTAGGTTGTGTTATAAGAAATGCAATTTTTCAGACAATTTTGGTGACAAATATTTATTAGCAGGTAAGCACAGGAATACCAAACATCCTATTCTTTTCAACTTTTCAAAAGTGGTGAAGTCCCACTTTTCTCTCCTCAAGGAATTGTGATTAGTACTTTACATGAAACTTTTATTGGAGGCAGATGCTACACTATTCTAACATGATCAGATAATCATCTAGTCACACGGGGAACAGAATTCTCATGCCTAAATGAGCTAACAATAACAACTATAATAAATATTTCAAGGTAAATTTATAATGAAGATCTTTTAAATGAACTTATCTCTCTGCTTATTATGTTGGTGAGTAAAAAAAATCTACTTGAAATGAAAAGTAAATAAAACACTATTGTAAACTAAGTAAAAGGCAGAGCACTACCGTGTCCTTGGAGACTAGATCTCGTTGAAGAAGTTTTAGACCTTATTCTGGCAACAGTGCAGGTATTTGTACAATATTGCTAGTAATCCAATTTAGGATTATAACATTAGTACAGCAGAAGTAACAAGAAGTTTAAGGATATCAATTTTCTGACCATGATCTTCCATGTACACCATTTCCTAAATCATGCTGACTCTTGTTTTACACCTATCTTCATCCATGCAGAATCTTACCATGGTGCATTGCCCTAAGGACATCACATCTGGGAAGTTGACAATACAAAATATTGTTTTTGGAAAGCGTCCTTTAAATATCAATCAAGGCAATTAGCTTGTAATTTTCTTTTTTTGTAATATAGTTTCTCTCATAAGTTGGCACACATTTCCCCTTCTAATGTCTAGAACATTTTGTATAGGAATAGCATTATTTCCTATGAAAGATTTCATAGAATTTAACATGGAAGTCATCTGGGACATAGTCTTCTTGTGAAAGCTTGTTACTCAAAAATTCAATTTTTTAAAGAGACATAGAGTTATTCAGATTTTCTATTTTTCCACTGGATACTTGTTTTTCGGACATTCACAGTGATGTTATAGTGCCTTTTCTTTAGAATTCAGCCCTCTACTAATGCATACCCTTGCGAGGTCTCTTCTGAATGCCTCAGGTGTACTCCACAGATTCTCTACTCTGGCTATTTGGAATACACCTTGTCCAGCTCTATGTGAGCTCTGTGGAATATTTAGTTCACACTTTCTTGGTCCGTGTTTAAATAAACTGGGTATCTGGAGCCTTTATTCTGCATGGTTCCTTCCTCTTCAATACAATGACTTGCAGATTCCCAGCTACCTCTGCCTCCCTCAACTCTGATTCCTCTCATTCCTGTAAGATTGCAGATCAAATATGTCTCCAGGGAAAAAGCTGGGGAGATAGCAAGACATGCCAAGATATATTACACCTTGTTAATATCTGTTAGTAGGTTTTCTAATATTGGTTTTCCTAGACTAGATTTCTTTTGGTTACTATTCATCTGATAAGATGTTTTCACTTTTAAAAAGTTTGCTTCTTTGCGTGTTTTTATTCTTTTGATTTTTCTCTTTTATACGGCACATACCTTAATTTTTGTTCTATTAAAAATTATGTGAAAATGTGTCTTAAATATTAAGTTTAGAAAATTTACATTTAGATTATTTCTTAATATATTTGTATCTAATTCTAATGCTTTGGTTTATTATCTCATTCCATGTTTTTTACGTCCACTTTAAAACTTACTTTACTTTTGTCTTCAACTGTTATCTATGTCTCTAATCTCTAACAAGATGATAGGTTTTCTATACTTTCTCATCCCTCCCTCCTTGTTAGTTTGATGTTATCTAGCTTTTAATTCTTTGGCAATTAGTATATCTATATTTTTGTTTACTCTGATGCTCACTGTGTTTTTAAAGAAAACAAATTTTACTGATATATTTAATCTCTTCTTAATATTTCCTATAGCATCTTTTAGATTAAAAAATAAAAACATTATTATTTAAAATGTTATTTTGAAAACATCCAAGCCTCTTTTCAATGTGAGTCTTTTTTTGGGAAAAGCTAAGCTTTTAAATTCATGTGAGTATTTTTTATCATATTCTAATTTTCAAATTTAGTTGGGTTTAAGCATCTATTTTCAAATTTTTTTCCATACCTTCAAATGCCCCATGTTCATATTACTTCCAGTGATGTTGAAAAATGGTTTGTTGATGTGATCATTTTTCTTAATTTTCTTCTTTCTGAAGCTTTTAGAAGTTTCTTTTAGTCTTTCATATATTCTTTAATCCCCAGGTGTTTTTCTCCCCATTAACAATCGATGAAATCTTGCAATATGAATTGTTTCATTTATTTTTTAATTCTAGGAAATGTTTTTTTATTATTTTTTTAAAAAGTATTTTCTTTCAATTTCTAGTATGCATTTCTTTTTTGGGTTCTGTATTTTTAAAAATTCTTTATATACTTTTTAAAATTTAATAAATATTTTTTGTTTCTTTGGCTTTTACTTCTTCCTTCAGGATAGTCAGTGGGTCTTTCAATTACTAATTTCTCCCTCATGTATATCAATTCAAATCTGGATAACCATTGTTACCTTTATATCAATAATCCTATTTTTCAAATCATTTTTTCTGTTTATTCTTTTAATATGTTCTTATTCTAGTTCACATTAAAAATATTTTGTTTATGTTTAATATAGTTTATTAGATTTATTAAAAATTGATTTGTTTGTATTAATGCTTCTATTTCTGAGTGACTTTTATGTACTTGTACTTGTGCATTCTTCTTCTTCTTGTTTTTTGGCTAGAATTTCTCTTCAAATATCTTGTTATTTCATTCTGTAAGGACATTTCCTCCAGGAGGTATCAGATATCCTGTCAGATAATGAGTGTGGGAGATCAGATCTCAGGTTATAAAGCACTGTAAATGCCCAGGGAGGAGACTGGATATGGTCTGTGATTACAGAGGCCCAGACACCAGAACATCACAAGTAATCACCCCTTCATTTGGAAAAACTGTTTTCAGTAAAGTTTTAAGTTTATTGTTGGTAGAAGCTGAATTAAGAGGGATGACTCTTTATGTTGTTCTATTAGCTATTGAAGACGGAGCATTAAAATTTCCTGATATAATTGTTGATTTGTTTAGGTCACCTGTTTGTTCTCCAGGTTTTGTTGGACATATTTTCAAATATGCAGTAATGCACACTTGGACTTAGAATTTCTACATCTACCTATTGGATTTTCTCCTTATCGTTATCAAATGTCCCCAGGCAACTCTGGTAATGCTTCCCATTTTTTAATTCTCAAATGTTCTGTCATAAAACTTATAATGCATCTTGTCTAAATACTATGTTATTTGAAAAAAAAATGAGTCTGATATACTTACTCTTATTCAGATATTTGCTCCATTTGAATTTAATTGTTGGTATACTTGGGTCGATGTCTACTATCTCACAATTTGCTTTACATGTCACTGATCTCTTTCTGTTCATTTTTCTATTTTTCTTATCAATCATTGAATTAATATAATATTTTAAATTATTTTATTTGTCCATCTTTAACTGGTTATACATTCTGTTACTATTCTTTAAGTAGTTATTTTAGGGACTTCTACTTTAAATAATAGATATACAACTTAAGCATCTGATAAAATTGTTAATTGTATCACTTTCCTCATATGCTAGCTAGACACCAACTAGAACACTTGAATTCTACTTGCCTATCTCTCATCATTTGCATTTTAATTCTGCATGTACAGGGGCTGTCAGAAGTAACATCCTTTTTAAAGTAGTGTGATATTACTATGTTACAGAATTACATGCTTATAATTTTTTAATAAGAGATTTGGTATAGATTACCAGGTCATAAAATAGGGCATTATTTGTGCCAGACTCTGTATTTTAAATTCCACAACACATTACTATTATGATTCTTACAATCAGCATACTTTTCTAAGTTCCCATTTATTTATCATTTCATCACTCTACATTGTTTCCTCCATTTCCAAGTAGTAGTTTGGGATCATTGTTCTTCTGTAGAATTTTGTTGTGGTTAATACATATTATTGATTTGTCAAAGAAACAACCTTTGGTTTCATTATTCTGTGTTAATTCTGTATTTTCAATTTCATTGATTTCTGTTAAGATTTTTCTTCTGCCTACTTTTGCCTTAAATTGTTTTCTTTTCTCTAATTTCCTAAGTAGAAGTTTAGATTTGTGATTTTAGATATTTTTATTCTCTAATATATATATTCATGCTCTAAATTTCCACATGATCATTGCTTTCCTCATCACCCAAATTTTGATAAGTTGCATTTTCATTTTTATTTAATTAAAAACATTTAAAAATTTTCTGGAGACTTGTTTGATCCCAATGTTTAGAAGACTATTATTTAATATCATATATATATATATATATATATATATATATATATATATATATATATATTTGTTTTGTTTTGTTTTGTTTGTTTGTTTGTTTTTTGTAGCTATTTTTCTGTTAATTGATTTCTACTTGTAATCCACTGTGGTCTAAAAATGCACTTTGAATGATTACTATTCTGTAATATTTGTTAAGCTGTATTTTTGTAGTCCAGAATGTGGTCTAGCTTGGTGAATATGCGATGTGCTTGAGAAAAATGTGTATCTTGCTGTTGTTGGATGGAACATTCTATAAATGTCAATTAGACCAAATTGATTGATAGTCTGTTCAATTCAACTATATTCTTACTGATTTTTGTGCTTTTGGAATTAAGGATAAAGGGGTGCTGAAGTCTCCAACTATAATAGTGAATTTGTTTCTTCCTTGCAGTTCTATAAATTTTTGCATTATGTATCTTGACACTCTGTTGTTAGGTGCATGCAGGTTAAAAATGTTATTTTCTTAGAGATTTGACCCCTCATTTTTCATAATAATTTTTCTTGTTCTGCAGTCTGCTTCATGTGAATATCCCTTTTTGTTTTGATTAGGGCTAGTATGGAATATCTTTCTTCATTTCTTTACATTCAATCTATCTTTGTCTTTATATTAAAGCAGGTTTATGTAAACAACATATAATTGAATCTTGTTTCTTTTTCCTCCCCCATTCTGACAGACTCTGTCTTTTAATTGGCATATTTAGTCCATTCAAATTTAAAGTTATCATTGATATACCTCGATTAACTTGTATCATGTTTCTAGATTTTCTTATTCGTTATAATTGTTCTTTCAAAAATCTTCCCCTCAATTTCTTCCTGTTCTAGCATTATTTTATATCTTTCCTTTTTCTATTCTCTCTTAGCATATCAATTATACTTTAAAATAGATTTTTAGTTGATGCCCTAGAGTTTGCAATATACATTTGTAGCTGCTCTAAGTCCACTTTCAAATAACATTATACCAGAAGTACCTTATAACGGTTTTAGAATACTTGAATACTATAACACTATATATTAATATATTACATTTATGTATATATAAATTAAGTAGTCCTAATTCCTCCCTTGTACCCCATATAACATTTCTGCCATTCATTTCATTTATCCATAAACTATAACCACCCAGTATATTGTCACTATTATTACTTTCAACAAAGAGTTATATAATAGGTAAATTAAGAATAGGAGAATTAAAAGGTTTTATTATACTTCCATTTATTTCTTCTGTGACACTCTTCTTTTATGTAGATCTGGGTTTTTGACCCACATCATTTATTCTCTCTTAGAGGAAACTTTTTAACCTTTCTTGAAAGAAAATTCTACTGGCAATATATTTGCTCATTTTTATTGATTTGAGAAAGTAATTTCTTTTCATTTTTTTGAAGGATACATTTGCTGGATATAAAATTTTAGGTTGGTGTAGGAAGCGCATGAGCCAGAAGCCAGGTCCTTCGAGTAAACAGGTTTTAGCAAGGCTACCTGTGTGCTTGGAGTCCACAGTTCAAGGGTTTTGCAAGGCAGCCCAGAGCTGGGTGCCCAAGGACAATGCTCGGAGTGTGGTTTCTGACATCTGGCAAAATATGACTTTGTGAGCAAGGTTGTTTGGTCTCTGGAAAAGATTTGAGACATAACTTATGACCTGCCTGCCTTGAAGAGAATAATAATAATATAATCAGTAATGCCTTAGCAACATGTACCAAAATATTGATTAAATGCAGGTGTCTGTAACTATTTGTCCCAGTTAAGATGTACTTTCCAGTCTCGCTTTGCTGGTTTACCCTTATGATTTCACTTGTTTTGCCCATCCTATAAAATAAACTTGCTGCTGCCAGGCGAGGTCTCTGTGTCTCCATCAGAGCACAGAGAACCACCCGGTCCCAGCTTTTCTGTCTGTGTCTATGTCTGTGTGTTTTTTCTTCATTCCCCATCACCTCCCCTCCGGTTCACCCGTTCACCCGCGCAGGTCGCGGCAGGTTGGTATTATCTTCTTTTCTTCCAACACTCTAAATATACCACTCCACTCTCTTACCCCTTTCATTGCTTCTGATAAAAAAATCTGTTGCAATTCTTATATTTTTTTCCTCTATAGGTGTGTCCCCCCCCCCCAGCTTTTTTCAAGCTTTTCTTTGTCTTTAGTTTTCTGAAGTTTGAATATAATGTGCCTAGGTTTTATATTTTTTGTTAGTTATTCAGCTTGGTGTTCTCTGAGATTTCTGGTACTATAATTTGGTGTCTGTCATTAATTTTGGAAAATTAACAGTCATTATTACTTCAATATTTCTTCTGTTTTGTTTTGGTTTTTTCCTCCTTCTGGTATTCCAATTACATGTATGTTACACTTGTTTTAAATGCCCCACAATTTCATAGTTCTTGGATATTCTTTTTGTTATTATTAGTTTTTCTCTTTGCATTTCACTCTGGCAAGTTTCTAATGATGTATTTTCAAACTTACTGCTAGTTTCTTTCTTGTCTGGTCAGTCTACTTATGAGCACATCAAAGGTATTCTTCAGTATTTAACTATATTTTTCATTTTAGCATTATTTTTACTCTTAGAGTTTCTTTCTGATTAAATTATTCATTTATTCTTGCATGTTGTCTACTTTTCCCATAAAGTTCTTAACATATTAATCATAAATATTTTAAATTCCCTCTCTAAAATTGCCAAAATCAATGTTATTCTTGAGTTTATTTCTGATGCTTGCTTTATATCTTCAAACTGTTTTTTTCTTCTCTTTGGCATAACTTACAACTTTTTTGTTGAAAATCGGATGTGGTAAATAGGGTAGTAAGATCTGAGGTAATTAGGCCTTTAGTATGAGGATTTTTGTTAATGTGGCTCAAAGTTGAGCTGTGTTTTATGTTTGTTTTATCTGTAAGTGCAGAGGCTTTAGAATTTTTCTAGTGTTCTTTTTGACTTACCTATTGTCTAAGGACAGATTTTGTGCCTAGAAGCTATTTCAGCTGTAATTCACTGTCTTATACTGTAGTCCTCTTGATGGAGTGGTAAGGAGAGGAGGAGAGGAAGCCTCCTATAATCTTTCAATTAAAATCGATCTTTTAATGGGCCTGAGTTCCTGTGCTGTGACATTTAAAATTTTTCTTAGCTCCCTCTCCTTTCATATCCCCTAGTGAGACAGTAAGACTAGAGAGGTTAGAGTTGACTAATTGCCATTTTTCCCATGTCAGAAAAGACTCTGGTAAAGTATTTTCCCTGGGAGAACTTTTATGCATTAATATCCAGGTATATTTCAAAAAAGATACTTTTCTTCTTCCTTTGCCAGAAACAGGAGACTTTTCTTAGATCTTTACTATTAGAACTTGGCAGGATTCCTAGAGGGAAAACTCATGAAATACAGGGTCCTAGAGTTTCTCACTCTGAAGTAGTTAACTCTCAGCCTCTTTACTTCATCAAAATTGCCATTTAAATGTTCCCACCAGATTATGGCTCCAGCAGCTTCTGCTCAAGGTAAGCAAATTTTAGCTATGACTCTATGCTATCTTCTTCCTCAATATTCCAGGGTGGTAGTTTGCTCTGTGACCCCCATTTATTTGAAGAGTCTAAGAAAAGTGATTGCATTTTAGTATGTGCCTTGTTGCAATATCAAAATTGATGACTTCTAAGCTCTTTACATGATAGAAATCTAGAATTTTAATTGCTTCGTATTTTTAGTTAAGGTTTGTAGGCAACTTATTCTTGTAGTTTCTTTGTCCGACAACCTTTTTATTTTACTCATAGGGAGTATACTGACTAATAGTTTTACTGGGTAAAGAATTTTAGGTTGGCAGTTTTTCTTTTCAGTACCTTATTTGTGTTACTGCATTGTGTTGCAGTTTCCACCATTAGTCTTATTATTCCTCCTTTGAAGGTAATGTATCTTTCTTGCCACTCGTGCTGCTTTTAAAATTCTCTTTTTGACATTGCTGTCCAACAGTTTTACTGTGACATGCCTCAGAAAGTTTATCTTCTTATTTATCCCTGGGATTCCTAAAAATTTTAAAGATGCTTAGCTATGACCTTTGCAAGTATTACTTCTGGATTATGCTCACTTCTTTACCGGTTTTCTTACAACACATTTGATGGACTTTTCTCTGTGCTTTAATTTATGTCTCCATTGATTTTCCCCTTCAGCTTACTTATCTTGTTTTCTCTATTCTAATTTGATGTTAAACCTATTAGATCAATTTCTAGTTTCAGATATTTATTTTTAAGTTCTAGACTCTCAGTTATATATTTTTTCTTTGCATAGTCCAAGTGTCTGGTGAAACTCTCAACATTTTCCTGTATTTTCCACAACTTTTTTCTATTGTCCCGAATAGGTTAATTATAATTATTTTAAAGTCTTTGCTAATTCCAATATCTGGACTGCA
Source organism: Lyroderma lyra (assembly GCA_004026885.1). Lineage (NCBI taxonomy): Eukaryota > Metazoa > Chordata > Mammalia > Chiroptera > Megadermatidae > Lyroderma > Lyroderma lyra. The sequence continues at coordinate 111,026 of PVJL010004357.1, forward strand.
TCTTTTAATATTGTCTATTTCTTCTTAGCTTGGTCATATTGTCTTGCCTCTTGGCATAACTAATCACATTTTATTGAATATTTCTGATGATATCATACCCCAAAGCATTTCCCTTTTTAAATTCTAGGCAGATGAAGTTGGTTTGTTGGTTGACATTTTAATAAGGCTCAGAATACCTCTGGTTTGTCTTGTCAGCAATGCCTAGCTTTCTGGGGCTTTTCAATAACAGTATGCTTATGTTCATGGAAAACTCTCAGAGCACTGCAAAATGCCATATATTGGTGAACTTTGAGAGATTTTTTTAAATTAATTTTTTAGTTTTCTGCATTGAAATACTTCAGAATTATGTAAATGTTAAAAGAGAAACAACTTCTGTGTTTGAGACCTCACAATTTTCCACTTTTGTCTCTCCAATCCCATGTGCTGGCTGAAAGCTCAGCTTTTCATGTACAGACCCTCTGTTCTGCCAAGCCAGGAGTTTCGGCCAGTAGCACCAACTCCTCCAAATCAGTAAAATGCTCCTGGCTTCAGCTCATCAGTTCACTGGTTCCGGTATATACACTAAGGCCATTTTCCCTGAAAGTTCTTTGTTTCCTGAGATTGCATAATTCATCTCTGGTTTCCAATATGGCTTATTTGCTTCCCAACCCATGTAGCTTCAAAATTCAGCAAATGTGCCAAGTATTGAGGCTCCATTAGTCTCCACTTTTGACATTTCAGCCAGTTTGACAACCAAAGTTCTACTATTTCCTAGCAGGCATTGCCTCCTGCAGACACCTGCACTAAAATTCTGTATCACCCATGCCGTGGACAGACATTTGTATCAAGGCAATGGTGGGGAAGATGCAAAGCATAAATCTAGCTATAAGACTCCTACTTTCCCTCCCACAATAACCCCAGGCTAGCCTGCTAAAGTCTAGAATTGACCCCCTCCCAAAACACCCAATTTTAAAACAATCTTCCTATTACTGTCAGAGGACTTTTGCATTTTTCTTCATTTTTTGGTATTTCACTATTGAGTTTTTCCATGTTCCTCTTGGAGGAGGGTGTCAACTATCATGCCATATTAGCATCTTACTAGAAAACAGATCTAGAATTCCTCTTAAGTTAATTATGTTCATTTATCTTTTGCAATAATGTTAATAGTTTAGAGATTCTATATTACTATCTATAGATACATAAACCTCATGATATATTTTAAAATAAAATATATATAAAGAAAATATTCAAATAAATGTTAACTCACCATAGATAATATAACTTTTATTTTTATCAATGCTTTATTTTCTGGGGAATGTTTATGAAGTGTCATCTACCCAATCACCTGCATCAGAATGACATTTCTGTGTGGGAGCATGGGATGAGGGAAGTTCTTAAATTCAGGTTCATGGGTTCTTTTCACATATAATGAGATAAATTTCTGGGAGGGACCCAATAATTTACATTTCCAACAAGTTTCCTCTCCTGAGAAGATTTTGATTCATATAACTTCTTGAGAGCCACGACTTCTAATATATACATATTTCTTTTCTAAAATGTTCATACAAATGTAAATGCTAAATTGTTATTAACATCATTGTCATAATTAATTTAAAATGATTAATGAACTTTACTTTAGTTTTCCTGGTTTAATTATTGCTAATGACACTACTTTAATTAATTGTTCATGCTGATGAATATATGATTCCTGTTATTACAGCTTTTCATAATCCCATCCGGAAAGCAGATCTTTTATCAATGCAAGGCATGGCCCACCTGTCGCCGTTTCATATTGGATTGATTTGCTAATTTGTTACTCTAAACAGTGTTATATTCATTTCTGTTTCCAGCCATTCATTTGGAAGTTTTTCAGTCTAGACATTTCCAAAGGATTTACATATGGCAAGGTTTTCCTAAATATGCACAAGCTAATATACTAATGAAAAGCTGTACCTTCAGTAACTCAGTTGAAAACACAGTTATGAGAGGGGGGGTGGAGAATGTGGAACTATATATTTTTAACATTCCCCCTGGGGAATCTACTCCTTAGAGGTAAGACAATTATTTTTTCCCTCAACCTATGGAACAAAAAAGATCTAATTAATTTAACTTTCCCCAGAAAACCGAATTGAATAATTCATTGCTGTTGAGGTCACAAAACTTCAGAGAGGGGAAGGGTTTCTTCCATGATTCTACTGTGGTTTTGAAATACCTCTTCAAGGAGAAGGGTAAAAAACTCTAAATATTCATTTTCTGCTGGGGTATCCTGCACAAACATATTTATTTATGTACTTATTTGTTTAAAGTCTTCAGTCCATACCTGTTTTGTTCACTTCTATACAACCAACAGTCCTTGGACATTAAAGGCACTCATTAAATATATCTCAAATATCTGAGTTTTGGGTTACTTTTTAGAATTTTAGGAATGTTGTAGTGTCATCCTTAAATACAACCTACAAGGAAGATATATTTCTCTTGAAATATTTTCCTGCTAAATTTCAAGTATTTAGCAAGTAATTATTTTAACCCAAAAACTTGTGTGGAGAATTACTTATTCATTTTTTATTGTTTTTATTAATTGCCATAATTTTGTGTCTGAGTACTAGGTTGGTGAGAAATTTCCTTCTTATCTCATTGCCATTTTGACTAGGTCAGGAACCAAATTATGAACTCACCAAAGCATTGGAAACTGAAATGCAGATTTGGAGAAGAGAAATTTTAAAAGCATAAACAACTGCTGACATATGAATAAAGAGTATCTCCTCAAAAAGTTCAGCGAAGTAAAACTTCACATATCTGGGAAAGACATCTGGCTTCAAGATGGCAGGCTGAGTATATGAGGGAGACTAAAAACAGATTAAATCTTGATGCTATTAAAAATATCTGATCCTGCATGTGTATTAAAAATTTAAAGCTAATCACTACTCTAGAAGCAGACTGTAAAACTTCCATATACATAAAGAAGTAAATGGAACAATAAAAATGTAATCAGGCCAATACTAGATAGAAATATTTTTTTAAAAAGAAAAAAAAAGAGTATCATAAATATGAAACATGAAATAAGATGGCAGAAATAAGTTAAAATATATTAGCAATAATGAATAGAGTTTGATTAAAGTATGTTAGCTCTTTGTATTAAAAATACAGCTATATTTTATTTACTAGACATGTCTAAAACAATGTGCTACAGGATAATGAAAAGTAAAGAAATAGAATAAATACTCTGGCAAATCCCAATAGAAAAAAGAGTTCAACTCTATCCACATTAAGAATTCAAGGCATAAAGTATTGAAAGTATTGAAAAGAGATATTTCTTTTTGATAAAAGGAACTCTCCTCTTGAAAAAATATAATAGGATCCTTATAAAATAACTGAACTCATAACATTCAATGAAAAACATGACAAATCCTATCACATGGAGAAATTTTAAAATATCTCTCTCAGATCAATAGAGATGAACTAAGTACAACTCTAGAAGTTTTAGATACCATAAATGAGTTTGACCTAATTGGTAGTTACTTACAGAATTATTCACACATAAAATAGATACTATAGTTTTTTAAATATTTAAGAATCAAACTCACTTATGATATGAGAGAAATACTTGCAGATCATATATCTGACAAAAACTTGTATCTAGAATATATAAAGAACTCAAATTTTAATATTAAAAATAATAAAATTAGAAAGTGGGCAAAGGACTTGAACAGACATTTTACCAAAGAGAACATACAGATGGTAAATAAGCATATAAAATAGGGTCAACATCATTAACCATGAGATAAATGCAAATTAAACCATAGTGGGATATCACTACACACCCATCATTAATAGCCAAATAAAAAATAGTGATAATACCAAATGTTGGTGAAGATGTGGAAAACCAGATCTCTCCTACATCGCCTGTGGGAATATAAAGTATTGCAGGCACTCTGGAAAATAGTCTGTTAATTCACCTTAAACTTAAAAATGGACTTACCATACTACCCAGAATTGCACTCTTGTGTATATATGGCAAAGTAATGAAAACTTATTTTCACGTAGAACCAGATACATGAATATTCTTAGCCGAATTGTTATAATAGCCCCAAACTGGAAACTATCCAAATGTCCTTCAGTGAGTGAAGGGTTAATAAAATACAGTACATCTGTGTCATAAAATACTATTCAGGAACAAAAAGAGGAACAAGCTATTGAAATAAGTGAAAATTTGTACGCTTGTAAAGGAAATTATGCTGAGAGAAAAAGCTAATATTAAAAGGATATATATTGCTGCATGATTCCATTCATATAACATTTGTGAAATATAATTATAGAGATGGAAAACAGATTAACAATTGTTGAGAATTAGGATGGGGAGGAAGGAATCAGTGTGGATGTAAAGTAGCATTGAGGAATCTTGTGGTGATGGTATAATTAGGTATCTTAATTGTGGTAGTGGTTACTTAAAGCTATCGAAATGATAGAGGGGCATAGAGCTATGTCCCCTTACTACCTCCCCTCAAACACAAATGAATACATATATAACTGGTGCAATATGAATAAGCTCTATGTGTTGTAATGATAATGACAATGCAGAATTAGAAATAAAATATTAGCTATCAAATCAAGCAACGCATTAAAAGAACAATGTTTTATGACTGTGGCAAGAATAATTAATAACCTACTAAATATTCAGCCTTCTGCTTCCCTAGTAACCAAACCCTAATTTTATTCCAGTCACTAATATGACCATCTTAAAAATTACATTTCTCTTGATCTTTTGTAGGTTGGATGGCTAATGAAATGTAAGAAAAAATTGTGGGTTAGGAATTCTGGGAAATTATTGTTATCCTACTATTCTTTTTTTTTTTTTTCCCATTTTTCCTGTCTCCAATGAGGACATGATGCTTACATGTCTTGTGGTAATCTTGGGACTACGAGGAAAAACTAAGAGAAAACAGAAACTTTCACCTTTATGCCCTTAAATTGCTGAATCAATGTCAGCAACTTCTTTACTCCAGACTTGGTTATTTCAGAAAGCACTCATGTGTTAACCCACTATAGCTGGTAGCTGAATGTAATTCCTAACTGACACAGTGATCAAGAAGGCTTATCCATGTATTGTAAAGATGAATCAACATGATAAATTCAATCAAGGTAAATTCCTTTATAAAAAGACAAATGGGAAAATTTATATGATTATTTTCATGAATGCTGATTAAGAAGTTTATAAAATCTAACATATGTTTATGGTAACAACTTAGAAAGTGAAAGTTGGAAAGATACTTTCTTAGTCCACTGAAAACTAATCTTATAAAAACTTATGCAAACATCTTATTTAATAATGAAACAATAGAAACATGCATAGTAATGTCAAAATTAAGAACAGAATATCTATTATCATTACTACTAGTGATGAGTATGCCACAGATTCAAGCTAAAACACTAAAAGAAAAACACAGGTAGAAAGGTGATCTTCTAGAACATTTAAGTGAATCAACTAATAAATAATAAAACTAATAAAAGAATTCAGCAAGCTGGATAAAACTGCCCATGCAAAAATCAAATTTTCTTATTTTTGTCAGTAAAAAAATTAAAAATTAATATAGAAAATAAGAACCTGTTTACAACAGTGACAAACATAAAATGCCTAAATAAAAAGAAATGGAAAACATGCAAGATGTTTATGGAGAAAAAAATAAACCTTTACTCAATCATATAAATGCATCTAAATAAACAGAGAACTATGCTTCATTAATAAACGACAATATTCAATATTAGAAAAATATCAGTTCTCCCTAGTCTAATCAGATATACGTATATAAAATAAAAAATAAGATTATTTTCTGCAAAAGAAAATAAAATCTGGCAATAAAAAGTGTCAGTAAAAATGTGGAAAACAGGGCCCTTTCTAAACTATTTTTAGGGTCTGAATACATTGATTCAGTCACTTCAGGCAGAAATTTAGAAGTACAATAAAAAATAAATTTTCTGAACCTGTAACCTTGCAATTCTATTTCTAGATATTTGTGCTTGAGGGCAAAAGAATGGTCACTGAAGCATTATCTGAATTATCAAAACATTAAAAACAAAACAGATTTCAAAAGAAGTTTAAATTCAACATGGAATATATATTTTATGGAATACTGTATATGAATTAAAATACATAATTCACAGGCATCAAGACAGATTACTCTAAAAGTTACATATTGTACAATACATAGACTACAGTACCACCTAAATAAAAACAAATACACAAAACAATTGTAAACAGCACACGTATGTGTGTATACCCTAACAAAAGTTTATAAACATCGGAAATATGCACCAAAGACCTAGTACTGATTACCTCAGGGGAATGGAAGAAGTTGGAGATCAGAGGGTATTTCAGAGCTAGAGCTAGTTTTATATTTTTTAATTTAAAAGCAAATTGGAGTTATGTATTTACTGTGCAATTAAAATGAATTAAAAGGGTCTGGTAAGTATTGTATTTGTATAAGCAGATTTTAGTAGTGTTTAATTAAAGGTTAGAATAGAATTGCGGGGCCTTTCTGCAGTGGGAATACATATGTTATTTTCCTGATCTCTAAGTCTTTCCCCAAATTTTCTACTCATTTTATCTATTCTTAAATTTCTAGCTCAAATCTCATCAAACCTTCTTCATCTACCTTAATTCATCCTGAACTTTCCTTTTCAGAGTGATTTTAGTGCCTATAGTATGGAGGCATCATTTTGATACTGAAGCACTTTGCTTCTGTCAGGTTCTTATATTGTTTCAGGTATCTTAACTGTCCAAAAAAATTAAATTGGGTTATATAATTTTCTTATATCCTGCAATGACTAAAATGGGTGTTATTACAGGAACATAATGGATGCCTGTATTTTCTAAATTAAACTGAGAGAAGATAAAGTGGTACTTTCTAAGCACGCCAACAAAATCAACCATTAATATAGACAACAGCATTACAAAGAGTAAGGACACAAAGAATAATATTTTAGTATGCATTTTGTTTATTACTTAGCTCTGGTTCTTGGAAAGGCTGTTTACCTTTATCGTGACTTACTTTCGTCATCTATAAAATAGGGATGATAATGCATTTAATTTGGGTGGTTGTTTGCTATATGTTACAGACATTGCTAAACTTCCTTTTTTAACATGTAGCAAGTACAATTGGCACCATGGTACTTCATAAAATAATTGTAATATTTCTTTAGTTTTCTAAATCAAATCAAACTTGGCTTAATCCTCACCTGCCAGGATTTATGAAAAAACATTCTGAATAGTCTCCATCCCCCTACCTATGGGATTGATATGAGCTTTACGTTTACACAATCTAGAACAGTTGGAATTCGTATGTGTATCATTTTTGTTATTCAAATTTAGAGGCCCATTTAAAGGCAGGTGGCTTTGCAGCTCTGACATTTATTGTCTCCATTCTTTCCATGCCAAATTCAGCATCTAGTGCTTGGCTATAAACCAGTAGTTCTCAAGGGGGTTAGGAGGATTCAGCTCTCTAGGAGTCATTGGACAATGGTGGGAGACACACTTAGTTGTCACAGCTTCGAGTGGACGTGCTAATGGCATCTAATGGGTAGAGGCCAGGGAGGGATGCTGCTGAACGTCCTACAATGCACAGGGCAGCTCCTGACAACAAAGAATTATCCTGCCCAATATATCACTAGAGCCAAAGAGGTGAAACTCCTCTCAGCTAACATTGGTACTGGAAGGACCCATGGGAATTTTGCCGTTTACTGAGACCTAAGAAGTGTGGCCAGAACTCAACCTGATCACAGAAACTGCTACACCTCCAACCTTCAGACATAGGACTCCAATGATCTCTTCCTTCTTCCTCAAAAGACACCAGCTTCCCTCCTTCTATTTCTTCCTGTTTGCCATCTCTCTTTTTCCCTCCTCCCTCCCACTTACCCTCCAGTTTCTCTCTCTCTCTCTCTCTCTCTCTCTCTTCTTTCCTTTATTCTTGGCTACCATGAGTTCACTAAATACTTTATTTCATTACCTTTAATAAATGCAGGCAAATATAAAAGAGAACAGGCACTGAAGTAGAGAATTATGACAGCAGACGGAAAACACTGCAAAGTTATGTCATTATCACATACATGCCAGTTGCTCATCAAAATCCATTAATACTAGGCACCTGGGTCCTACAGAAGTTGGTGCTGCAAATATGACTTAGAATAAAATGCCATGTGACTAGAAGATAACCATGTAGACTGTCAAAAATAGTAAACAGAGAAATGATAGCCAGTATTAAAAGCACAAAAAAATGTCCCTCCTAGATTCTTCTTTCTTCTATACTGCTACCAAGTGTTTAACATTAAAAATCAATAATTTATCATTTGATCATTTTAACCAATTAGAAATTTGGAATAATATTTGAATTATAGATCACATGAGCCACTCTTTAATAAATGAGACAGAGGAGTGGAAGAAGTAGGAGTTACAACTGGTTTATAAATTAATTATAACACAGCAGAACTTCATGCTAGGCCGCTGTTTTGGTTCACAGGGTGAATTCGATGAGTGAGATACTCAAATCTGGGGAATAATATGCTATACGAAAAGGGAAATTTTTCTTTGTTAAAAAAAATGAAATATTTTTTCTAAGTTTATTCAGTTCTTTGAACTAAGTAGAAAGCCCTGCCAAACAGAGGTCTTGCTGACTCCACTTTAAGGAACAGGATAAGGGCTCATCTATCGGAATTAGCACAGTAATTGCTTTAGTACAAATGGTTAGTACTACAGTTGCAAATGGATTATACATCCCTAGGATCTTCCTCACCTGTCAATTTGCTTAGCCTCTCCTTTCCTCACAGGTAATGCAAAATGTGATTTTTAGTAAATCTTTCATATATTTGGAATAACAAAGTTCTATTAAATGAAATAGCCCTATAAACATTTGGGAAATTACTGTTTTCTGAGACAGTGCCTGGCCATACCAACAAATCCATTGTTTTTCAGTTTATTTCGCTTTTAAGACCATCTTAACGTGGCACAGTCTACCTAATGAACCATTCTGTGACTGAATGGACCATTAAGACAGCCCCAAATTGTCCACATTTGGATCTTAGGTCTTCTCTTGGAATGTGAGGAAAAGTTAGTTGCCAATTCTCTTTCCTATAAAACTAAACTATCTGTACTCTTGGAGGACAATTCTACCAAATATATTTATGAAACAGAAATTATTCTACTTTTCAATTATTGATCAACATTCATTGAACGTTATTTTTTAGTACTTGTTTGTTCTGACTGGGATTTTTATTAACCACTCAACTGATGGCTTAATAGAGGATAAAATTCATTCCTGATATTCTTAAAAATAAAACAAAATTTTTTTCATACTTCAAAGGTAGCTCATCACATAACTTATTTTTAAAGAGTAACAATTTTACACTAAATAACAATTCTATAATTTGTTGAAATAGTTTTGGTTCTCAGCTTGCAATACATGAATATTTTGAAGGCTCATGTCAATGCAGTTTATTAAAGGTAACATAATTGGAATTCAGGTTTTCCAGAAGGAGATATATTCCAGTTTTTAACAAGATTTTTCTAGGACAAAAATTGAGATTATGTACATGAAATTATTTTGAGAGTGCTGAAAATCAATGCTAATGCTCCCCATTTGTCCTGTGGCTTTGGCTGCCCTCCCATCCCAGGCTGCAATTTAACAAGCATAGTATTAGCTGCCTTTACCACCTCACAGCTGGAATTCATCTTCTCAGTTAACTAGCCAGTGACATAGGAAGACCCTGAGAAAATGGGACAATTTACAAATGCTGGATTTACAAAGGGCCTTCAGCAAACTTCCTCAGCCTGTCGCCTGACCTGAGTGGGGGAAGGAATGAAGAGACCCCAGGGCTTGCTCATCAGGATAGTGAGAGACAGTTCTAGTAACATTTCAGTTTAATGTATTTTATAGGTTTGCCTCAAGGTGGTTTCCCTATAGTGTACTGTATGACTGTACTGAGCAGGACCTAACCAAGTATCTCATCTACTAATTATTCATAGAATGGGTTTTCCATAAATACTTGACTGATGAATAAAAAAAAACAAAAACAAAAACAAAGGTGTATAACTCATACACTTTTGGATTTATATTAGTAAAATATTTTGGAAAATGTCATCTCTATTTTGTCCCCTCCCTTTCCTTTTGGTTCCTAGAAACAAATTGCTTTATATAAATGACATATTATCTAAAGCAAATACTTTAAATTAGAATGAATCAGTCTAGTACATTCTAATTATTCATTCTTATCCATTTTTCAAATAGTATTGTTAACTGAAGGTTATAGCATTGTGTGTGTGTATGTGTGTGTGCATTCCAACTACCCAATTCCTATTTTCATTCTATTAACAAATGTGACTATCACTTGCTTTACATGGGAATAATTCTAATTTTCTAGAATTTATAGTATTGCTTTTATTGAGAGGAAAAACCTCAAGCAATTTTATTTCCCTTTTCAAATGTTTTATTTTTCCTTTTTTGGCATATTCCTGTATACAAAAATAAAAGTTCTTTTGGTTTTATTTGAATAATCATCTTCCCATTTTGTGCTTCATGAATATTTTTTCTCATAATCCTATTAAACAAATTTCATGTTAAAATTTAGTTATTTTACTTCTCATGTTATTATTTTAAGACTTTTTTCTTGCAAATCCATGTAGCTCAGCAATGTTAATAAAAGACTACATTTCAGGCATTTGCAGAAGCACTTGTAAATCCTGAGATACGATGAAAATATGTTTCACAATACATATTCATGGTTACTTTAATAACATGACAAGATTGTTCAAATCAGACACCTATGTATAATGCATTATTAACTCTTTCTCTATTAAAAACACAGCTTAACAAAAACAATTTCTAGCTAGGATTTAAAATGAGTAAATTAATATACTGTCACGTAATTACTTACATTAAATTTTAAGTTTTTCTCTGCCTGACTATATAGGAAGGAATGAATCTTTTATAAGGAAATTATCCCTGGAATGTCCATCTACACACTGATTTTATAACCTTTTATAGCTTGTAAAATTGGCAGTTCTCAAATAACCCAGCATTGACATAGCTGGACCACCACAACCAGGATTCTTCCCTGCAGCATCCTTTGGGATTTGTTGTTGCTGAATTCAAGCAGAGGGTGGCACTCTCCTCCACCAAACTCTCCAATGAGATCAATCAGGCTTATACTAGAAGGATGTTTGTGAGCAGTGGAAATGGACAGAGAAGGATTACAGAAAGGGCTGCTGCCATTTATGCCTTCACTTGAGTTACAATAAAACAGGGATTTGTTATTTTGCCCCTCATTCAGATTCCTTGCAGTGGGGTCCTTTTAAAATTCATCCCTAAATAATTCATACTCTTCTCCATTATGTTACTTCTCAGATTAGGTAGCTTTCGTATTACCTGTGTTACTTTTTACCCTTTTATTCTTTTATGTCAGCAAATCACACCTCTTTTTAAAAACATGAAATCAATCTGGTTCTGATGATGGCCTGCTACTTTATGTTTTATCAAAGAAGAGCTGTGTATGATTTGCTATTATCCATATGATGTGAAATCTCCCTCTCTCTTTCTCTCTCTAATTTCCCTCCCTCCCTCCCTCCCTCCCTTCCTTTTCTTATTTTATTTTATTTTTTCTCTTTAGTGAGCACCTTTACAGTAGGCTGAATATGACTACCTAAATATGTCTACTTTGTATTCCCTGGAACTTGCTCCCTTATATGGCCAAGGGACTTTACAGATGTGATTAAGATTCTTGAGATAGAGGGATAATCCTGGATCATTCAGCTGAGCCCACTGTAATCATGACGGCCCTTGTAAAAGACAGGAAGTCGTCAGATTTGGAGAAGGCAACACAATGATGGAAGCAGACTAGTGTACTTTGAAGATGGAGGAAGGGTCCACAAGACAAGAACTACAGGCAGCTGGAAAAAGCAAGCAAGCAAATTCTCCTCTCAGAACTCCCAAAGGAACCAGCCCTAAGGATACTTTTGTCAATGAAACCTATTTCAGACTCCAGAACTGTAAGCAAATAAATGTGTGTTATTTAAGCCACTATGCTTGTGGAAATTTGTTACAGCAGCAATTCTAATCTAATACAGCTTTCAAGGAGAAAAATAAACCCAGTAAATCCAATAAATCAAGAATCTGGTATTACACACACTGTTAAAGATAAAACAAAATCTATCAGAGACTAAACACTGGCCACTGAATGCAAAATGTTCCTGCCAAGCGGAGAATTTGATCCAGCACAGAGTCTATGTAGGTTGTTGGCCTGAAATTCAGGGAGGATGAATGGGATAGGATTTAAAGGTAAAAGTCCATGAACTGTCTTGGCACCATATTAGAAAAGTGACATTTTGAGGGGATACTGATTGACTCCTGGATCAGGTTTGTCAGGTATGCAAGCTGATTGGTGGTAGTCTTTCTGGGAATGTGTTGATCCGTGTGGGGATGTCAGTCTCTGCTCATGACATACCCAAATTAGGATTGTGTCTTCTAGGCAGATCTCCCTAGTGTCAGTAATAAAGGTGACAAATCAAGGTTTATAGAAACAAATAGAAAAGAAGAGAAGAGACAAACAAATGTGAGTAACGCTATTTGCAGAGAAGGGAAGTCACAGGGGGAGGGAAGTAAAAATAAAAATCATAACAAAGTATAATACCTGCCAAGACTATTTTAAATACTCTGCATGTATTAAATCATATATTGCTCATAACCCTGTAAGAGGGACACAATAATTACCCTATTTTACAGGTAAGGAACCTAGAGTTCTGAGAAGTTGTATAATTTGGCCAAGGTCACATAGCCTCTAGCTAAGCTAGAGTCAAACTCAGAACTGCCTGACTCTAAAACTGAGCTCTTCCCTTGCCTCCTGTTGAAGAGAACTTGCTTTGACTTTAAATATTATAGGAGTTCATTCTATTTTTATCATTTGTTTGCTGTGTGGCAGTTAACCACTGCTGCCATTAGAAAAGCTGTGTCACACTTCTGTGGGACTTAAAGGATTACAATCAATTTAAAAGATGAACTGAGGCATATTAAAAATTTTAAGGGCTTATTTGTACAGAAATTTATTGGAATCAGGCAGCATGGAACCAGAAGTGTTTAGGAGCACTCTACCGAGAGGAGCTGGGGCAAAGACTTTTATAGGGAAGAGGGGGAAGTAAAGCAAACAAAGGATTTGCTTGGCGACAGCTTAACCAGGTGCTGTTATTTGGCTGTTTGTGATGGGTTGTTCTTAGGTTTCGATTTCTTAACCTTGGGGAATTACAGGTTTAGGTTTATTTGCTTACATAGGCTACTTAGGCACTGCTGCACCTTCAATCTAATGGCCTGATTGTTTAATTAATTTAACATCTCATGTTGGAGGAACACTCGCTTGTAGTTCCTATATCACAAAGTTTCATTAACTTGATCTCTCTAATTGTTATAATTATGTAAGATCAATATAAACATGTTAGGCCTTGCCTCTTTTCTATTATACTTGTAATATGAAGTTAATGGGGCTATATTTATAGCTAGCATCAAAATGCAAGGTTAAAAATAGAATTCATCATTACTTATCTTTTTTTGTTGTATAATCCAACATTTATGCATTTGCCTACAAAGTCATACTTGTAATCATTATACTTTCTAGTTAGAATGAGATGTACCTGATGTTTCATCTAATCATGAAACATTCTTCAGACAAATGCAGCCTCTTTAATGGATAAGCGGGTATGTGTACTTGGGAGTGACACTTTTTTGTTTCCTCCTCCTTTCTTAAGGAAAGCACATTCCAAGGCAATGGTAACATCATGTCACTGTCGAGACAAAGGAGTTAGGTGTATTTAGCATGATAACAAAAAGAGAGGGGCAAGGAGAAGTTCCTCTTAATAATGTAAAGTCTCTAAAACTGTAATTGAAGCATTACTCATAGAAGTCAAAGCCTCCCCCATGCTGGTAGTCTCCTGTGAAAATTATATTAATATTTTCAAACAGACAAGACCAAAGGTGGTAAAGGGACACAGAGGCCACAGGATGAAGAGAAAAAGAGTTCCGAAATGGAAGTGACTGCTCTCCAGTGCCTCTAATGAGAGATTTGGTTTCACAGTGATGTGGGCCACACAAAGGAGCCCTCTCCCCACCTCACTATGGACCTCTTTTCCTTGTTCTTTAGCTCCAAGTTTCACCTTTTTCCTAGTCCAAAGCCTTAATCGCTTTCTTGATCAATTTTCTCTGGTTCCTCACCACGAGCTACAGACTGTCCCTCATAGGTAATTACTCTGAAACTTGTAACTCGTGTCTCCAGCTGATTACAACCACTGCAGGCAAGTGCCCCTTCCAGGGCTTTCTGCACCTAGACAGGGGATAACACCTGTCTAGGTGCAGAAGTCAACAGGCCACAGGCTCAATGGACTTTACATCACAGCAACAAGGGCTTTGAGAACTGTTTCTTGGGTCAATGCTTTCTAAACTATTAATTTAATTAATTTCTCCTCATCTGGGGACCATCAGGATACTAGCAGTACCCCAACAAGGCTTCTAGTCCATCTTGACCAAAGAAGTCAACATGGTGGATCTCGAGACCCCTTCTGCTTTTAGATCAGATAGGGTGAGAGCTCCATGGATCCCCAATAGATAGGGACAACGACCATTCTCAGCAGGAAGCAGATACAGAAAATGTGACCCCCAGTGTCCTCAGCTTCCCATAGTGATTTGTGGGGATCACATCTCTCAAGAGAATGTGAGGAAGGCAGATAGAATAGGGGGGATCTCGGGACCCCTCCCATGGGACTTGCCTGGCTGGAGTAGTCACCACCTTGATACCACCCTTTCACTAGTAATCCCTGCCCCAGGCTAGGCAGCCACAGGAGGAAGTTCCAGGCAAATACAAGGAAGTCAGAGGGCACAAGAAGCCCACCAGTTTGAATCAGTTTTTAACACCCGAGCAGTAAGAGCTAGAACGACCTGCATTTCACCTGGGCCTCATTATACCATTACTGTAATATCATACATATGCCTGGAAGTTCATTAATTTCAAAACTCTGGGAAAGAACACGTGCAGTTAGAAGGGGTGAGGTAATAGACCCCATGTCAATCAAAAGGCCCCACACCCAGATGGGCATAAAAGTAACAAAGCCTCATTAATTGGGGCTCTTGAGCCATTTTCCTGCTCAAGCCCGCTCCTACCTCTTTGGAGTGTACTTTCTTTCAATAAACTATCTCTTTGTTTTACTTCTACACTTTGGTGTGTAACTCCTTCAATTCTTTGCTCAAGATACCAAGAACCTGACACCACGCCGATGAGGGCACCCCATTTCCAGTAATATATGCACCTACCAGTGACTTCTTTTTGTTTTTCATTAGGCAAAACTGAATTTATTAAACTTAATGTAGCAAGGAGAACACTATCTTGAGTGTTTTAGTGGTGGCTAAAAAGGAGGACACTATAGAAAGGTATTCATAGGGTTTTTAGGGACATGGCTGAGTATTTTTTGTTTTTAACTTTATTTTGAGATAATTATAGATGAATATATAGTTGTAAGAAATAATACAGAGATCCCAGGTAGCCTTCACTTCAATGGTAAAACCTTGTAAAACTATAGTATAAAAGCACAGCCAGGATAGCGACACTGACATAATTCACAAATCTTATTCAGACATCTGCAGTTTTACTTGTACTCATTTGTATGTTTGTGTGTACATTTTCATCAGTATAGGTTCATGTACCCATCATGATCAAAATACAGAACGATAAAACCTCAAGGGGCCTTACTGTTGTTTTTCCACTAACAGTTATTGTCTCATCACCACACCACCTCACTACTACCTTCTAGTGACTGATCTCCATTTAGGTTAAAAATATCACTGTCTTTAGTATTATTAGGTGTTGTAATTTTTGTTTCAATCATCAGAAATGATTTATAAAACTCATGAGGAGAAGGATAATCTGTACTTACCTTAGTGTTCACTCCATTTTTTCTTTTTTCCTTCTTATTCTTCCTGTGGGTCCAGGATTCCTTCTTTTAACATTTCCTTTCTTTTTGAAGATTTTTCTTTAGCCACACTTTAAGGATAGGCCTGCTAGTGACAAATTCTATAGTCTTTCTCTGTCTGAGAATTCCTTTATTTTCCTTTCAGGAGTGAAGGGTAATTTTGGTGCATATGGAATTAATAGTTGTGGCATTTCCTTCTGGCCTTCTGGCAGTTTCAGATGAGAAATCCACTAATACTCCAATAGGTGTTCCTTAAGTAATGTCATTTGTATCTGGATACTTTCAATATATTGTTCCTTGATTTAGTTTTTAAAAGCTTATGAAGATTTCTTTTGGTTCTCTTATGCTTGCTCTTTAATCCATACCTGCTAAATCAAAAAATTAAGGGGTGAGCCCCTGGCCTGTATGTTTTGAAAATGTTTCCCTAATGAGTATAATGTGCTTCCCTGGTGAAGAATCTGACCAATTAGTTAAAAAATTATGCTATGCATATTATATGTGCTACAGGCTATTATAAATTATTAATTATATTTATACCTTTTGAGATTTTTATAATATGTACTAGATAGGCTAGAGAATCTAGGTTATTTGTATGTTTATATGTATGTAGGACAATAAAGAACTAATTAGTTAAATTTGGGGTTAATATTATATATTCTACCATTTTCTACAAAGCACCTCAGAATTGTTAATATTTTATTTTTTAATTGAGTTTTACTGTGAAAATACATTTTCTGTTGATGTCAAGAAGAAAAGTTCCTGGAGCTAGAAGCCTGGGGTGTGACAATATGAACAGGACTGGATCCAAGATTTAGAAGTGTCACAAAATTATCTGGTTGGAAAGGGTTCTATCTAGGGACTATTCTAGAATATTGATTCCTATTCACCACGAGGCTGCTAAACAAAACCAAAGACTCAAACCACAGAATGAACCTACAGCTAGAACCATAGGATGAACCTACAGTTACCAACTGTCCCAAATAGAAGACATCCTGGTATATAGTACTATACCTCTGAGACTCTTGCGAAAGGCTCTACCCGTTCACCTGTCGGAAAGACCAAGTGGCACTTGCAAGTTCAGGTTGTTTATTTTACACTGGCGGACTCAGAGGAGTTGTTTCCAAAGTCTGAGCCCCAAGCAAAGGCAGGGTGGGGAAATTTATAGCACAGCATTTCCATAATATCAGCAGTTTCCTGTGTGGGCTAGGGTCAGCGGGAATAGGGGTTCAGGGAGAAGGAGAACCAGGAAGTAACTCGGGGTGGGGGGTGGGGTCCTGGACTAGGCTATCAGCCCTGTTGGGAGGCAATATTTCTCTATACTCCCCCCTTTGATGCCCTAACAAGGGGACATGCTCATCTGTAGGGCATCTGTATCCTTTAGTGGCTGATAGACTCCTAGGGCTAATATTCTGGCCGTGGTCCTGTTAGTTACAGTGGACTCTAAACATTTCATCAAGGAGTTAATTAGGCAAGGGCCCATAGTAGCCAGAATAACAATAGTGATCAGTGAGCCAGCTAATGGTAAGAGCCATGGTGACCAGTGGCTGAGATTCCAGGGCCAGGAGCCCTCTAGTTCCTGTTTTCATTGTATCGTGTCCCTTCGTTCCTTGACCTTGGTGCTAACAGTCCCAGACTGATTTACACAATAGCAACATTCCTCACCTAGGAAGAGGCAGCCACCACCATCCCCCGCCCCCTTCTCTGCAGTGAGGAGGTCTAGAGCACACCAGTTCTGGAGGGTGACCGCTGCTCACGAGTCAATCTGACTCTGGAGGGAGAGAAGAGGGTCTGCTACTCTCTCCAAGTCCTCATTCAGTTCCTGGGACAGTTTGTAATAAAACTTGAATGAGGAACCAAGCCCCCATGCTTCAGTGCCAATTCCAACTAGGACCCCAGCTCCTACCAGAAAGAAGACAAGGGGTGCTCACCTCTCTGCAAGCAGCAGGCACAACCAACATGTGGACTCATGCTGGGCACCAGCACCACCTATGAGAGCCACCGTCGCCCCGAGGACATGCTCCACTTGGTGGATAGGGGACAGGCTCTGGGTGAGCAGCTGGACGCCAACCAGGTCAACACTCCGGCACCCTGTTCCTTCCCCAGCCTCCAGCAACAACTCTTCAGTCCCTTCCACCCGCTGGGCCAGACCTCCACCCCAGACTCCTCCTCCATCCAAGCAAGTCCAGCACCTGGTGGATCCCCACTGCCCTCCCCGCCGGCAGTCACTGGAATCAACTGCTCCCCACCAATATTCCTCCCAGCGTGGAGGCACAGGGCACGGGTCCCCCACTATAATACTCAGTGGGCATACAGGTATAGGCATTGTAGGTTTTGCCCATCAGACAGGGGCAGTTTGGTTCAGAGGAGGACAGAGCCGGGGCGAGGAGCAGGATAAGCAACTGAGGGCAAAGAGACACCCTAACAGATCCCAAAATGCCAGGGCAAGTGAGAGTCTCTGGCCAGTAGTCCAGGCTATCAGGGCTGCCATTGAAAGTCTGAGTCCCAGAATTAGGGCAATTACGGTGTGTAGGGGTCCATCAATGATGGGGCGATTGTCTGGAGGTCCCGTGAGGCGGTCCGCAGCTGAGTCGGATCTTGAGCAGGTCTGCCGGGTTCTGCTGAGCTCTCTGAGTCTCCGGGTTTCCCTCTGAGTGGGCCTTTTTCACTCTCGAGTGGGAACCACGGAATGATTCCTGAAACCTTAAGAGCAGTGGGGATTGTTAAGGTTACTGTGTGAGGCCCTTCCCAATGCGGCTTAAGAGGTTCCTATTTCCAGTCCTTGACCCAGACTAGGTCGCCTTCTTGAAAGGGATGGTCAGGGTCACTCAGTGCCATGGGGGCTCTCTCCGTAGTACAGCATTGTAACTTGGAGAGGACCGTTCCCAGGGCCTGGAGTTTCTCTGCCATGCTCTTGTCACCTAGCTGATGGAGGTTTCCTGGTGCACTCCCTGAGTCTTTCTTGTTCTGAGTCCAGTCCGGCCAACCCAATGAGATCCCTTCCCATGGGTTCCCATTGGTACTTACTGGCCATTCGGGGCCTCCCTCTTTTGGGGCACTTATTCTCCCAGTGTCACATCTCCTTGCAGTAAGCTCATTGATTGGCTGCTAGGGTGGGGCCTGCCAAGTCCACCCTTAGGTGGCTGTTCCTTCTTTGGCTCCTTTCTTGCATTCTGGTCCCCCAGTCCTTCAGGGCAGCTGTGAGGAGGCTGAGCTCCTCCTTCATCCTCCTATTGGCCTTCCTTTCTGCTATTATGTCCTGATTCATGTAGACCTTGTTGGCGACCTCCAAGAGCTGAACGATGTTCATTCCTGCAAAGCCTCAGGACGTTATGATGGAGGTAGAATCGGCTCCTCCTCGGTCACTCGCACAGAATCGGGGAGTGTCCTTATGTGGTTGAGGCATCCAACCTAGCTGAGTTTGTGCCATGGAAGACCCTAGCCTGTCCCTGATTATTGCAGCAGAACTGCACCCATGGGGGAAGTGTCCGGGCAACTATATATGGGAATTGGTTTGGATGTCCTGGGGTCTTGGTAACGACCTGCCAAATGTGACAGACCATCGGGACGTCTAGTGTCCCTTCCAATGGCCACCACGACCTGGAACGTGGGCCATTCGAGCTCACAGAGGGTCCAGAGCTTACTGGGGATCATCTTAACCCTGTAGTCACTAGAAGAGCCATTCTTGAAGTTTTTCAACATACAGCCTAACACCGTGGTTTGCTGTGTCCTCACCCCATGTTTCCCGTGACCGGTGCAGGGAGACAAAGGGAAGGGGTGTCTCCTGAAGGAGACCTCTCAGTTGCCCGCCTGTCCGAAAGACCAAGTGGCCACACCCCTTGCAGAACTTTAGGTGTGCCTTGGCTAAGGTGTACCTGTATAAACCCCGGGCTTGGTTGTCCTCACCAGGACAAATCACGGTTACGCCTTAGGACGTTGCCACAGACCGCAGGTTAGGGTCCACTCAGATTCTGTAGCCAAGGCCGTGGAGTCACAGAATGGTTCCGGGTACCAAGCCTCCACGATCCGCCCTCACTCCCACATTCGCACAGTCACTCAGAGGCTAGAACATTCCCGCCAGCCGAATTCCTGACTCTGGGACCCCTGTGAGTCCCTGGGAGGTGATCAGACTCCCCTCCTGCCCAGTGGGGGCGGCCTACCTGAGCGGGGCCCCCGGGCCTCACCGTATCCGACGCCTGGTCCGGAACCTGTCTCGTCAGGCCTCCCACGAGTCCGGGGGTGATCACGGACCAAGGCCGGCTAAGGCAGCCGCCTCGGAGACGGCCTAAGGGGGCAGGGTGCACGCCCTCTCCGCGGCTCCTCCTACCATCTGCCGCCCGCGCTCGCCCAAACCGGTGGCTGCCAAGGGCCAGCGCGGCTGGGCTTCCCGGTCAGGGAGCCAGAATGTTGTGGAGAGGCCCCACCTTCCGAATGGTGCGGAAGGCTCCACCCGTCCTCCTGTCGGAAAGGCCCAGCGGCACTCGGAGCACTTGCAAGTTCAGGCTGTTCATTCCACGCCGGCGGGCCCAGAGGCGTTGTTTCCGAGGTCAGAGCCCCGGACAGAGGCGGATGGGGAGTGTACAGCTTAGCAGTTCCGTAATGACAGCAGTGTCCTGCGGGCGGGCTAGGGCTGGCGGGAAGGAGGTTCGGGGAGAAGAGCCAGGAAGGGACTGGAGGAGGGGGTCCCGGACTAGGCTATCAGCCATTTC
>PVJL010004358.1:0-50445 GCA_004026885.1 Lyroderma lyra
CATCAGGGAACTCCCTATCTTCTTTTTTATGACCTAGAATAGGCTGATTGTGGGGGGTGGGAGAGAGGGGGGGAGGGAGAGAGTGGGGGAGAGAGGGAGGAGGAAGTGGAGAGGGGGGAGGGGGAGGGGGGGGAGCGAGAGGGGAGAGATGAAGGAGGCAGTATGTCCTCAGCCTAAGTATTTGGTTAATACTATAAAAGACTCAGGGTACTGTTTCTTTTTGCAGAAACCTAAGTCAGCAAAAGGGACTCCTTCACCTTCCCATTACCTGTAAAAACCCAACTCTATCTGCTTCCAACCTGTTTTCCCCCTCCTCTCAGAGATCAGGGAACCCAGATGTGCTCTGGCTCCCCTTTCCCCTCTCAGAAGCCTCACCCACTGCTCCCTCCGAGTCTCTCTCTGGCCCTCACTGTTTTCAATCTTTCCTTTACTAAGGACTGTTCCCATCAGCACTCAAACACATGCTCAACTCAGTCAAATTATGAAAACCCACCGGACTCTCAACACTTTCTAGGTCTCGCCTGGTATTTTTCCTTTCCTCCCAACATTTTCTACACAAAGATTTTACTTCTTACATACCAATTACTTATGCAGCCCCCAACCATGCCACCAAACTGCTCTTGTAAGTACACTTCTCCCTCATTCTGCCAAGTCTATTTGGTATGCAGTCTCTCCATGATTGGAAAATTCCAAGAATGAGGGAGGCATCTGAGATTATTAGAATGTTTAAACCCTGATTTTATTCTGCAAAATTTAGGCTAAGAAATGACCACTGCAAGTGAAAGTGACATATGTAAGGATCACCAAGCAATAAGGAGTTCACAGATGCACAATTCCTCCTTGGTAGACACCCATTTATTTTGTAATTCTTTTAAGGATAAGTGGGAGCTTTCTGAATGTTTCTAACAGATGCCTGGAATGTAAATTTTATTTTGAGTTAAAAATTAATAAACATTACTACTGATATAAAATGAAGGTTGATTTTTAATATAAAAATAATTTATTTCTATCACATGCTCATTGCGTAAAGACCAGCAAAGGTTAAAGAAAAGGTAAAGTGATCTGTCTTTCAACCATTCATCAATAAATATGGTTAACTATGTTTAACATTGAAAACTATGGTTATAAGCTTGCTATGTGCAAATGCACATACTTTTTTTGGGGGGTGGTTCCCCCTCTGGCTGGGAATCAAACCCAAGCCACTGCGTTAACAGCGCTGAAGCCTAGCCACTACACCACCAGGGAACCCCCTAGTACATACATTTTTAATGCCACTATGTTGCAAATGTTTTACAACTTGCTGGTAGAGTGGATACCTATATACAAGGACTGTCCAGAATGTATCCAGCCATGTAATGTGAAAAATAGAGGCATTTATGCCTGGATGTTTTTCTGGACAGCCCTCGTATTTGAATACTTTTCCACGTTAATAAACATCCATTTTTATTTTTTATAACATTTTAAAATGTTTCAAATATGTTTAAACATAGAATGAGATAGTCAGTAAAAAAACGTACCCATCACCCTGGTTTAATAATTGTTGATATTTTGTTACGCTTGCTTCAGATTGGTATTTTAAGAATGCAACATTACCCATATGGTTGAAGGCACTCTTTTAACTTTCTCTGATCTTTTTAAGCTCCCCTCCTTCCCTGAGGTATAGATTTTCCATCTATCCTGTTTATTCTTTACTATATATGTCCATAACAATATATATTGTTTGCTTCATCTTTTTAAATGTGCACAATTTATTTTAGGTATATGTATCTTTCTATACATCTAGCTTTGCTTGTTAATCATGTTTTTTATATCTGTGTTAATATAATGTTGATCTCACTAGTTTCACTTTACTTATAGTATTTAACTATATAAATAGTATGTTTCCACAACATCATTTTAGTTGACTGAATAGTACATTTTAAGAGTCTCACGCTCTACCGATTGAGCTAACCAGGCAAATGAAGAGTGTAATATGTTTTAGTATTCCTCATTTACTTAAACCATTCCACTATTGTTGGGTATTTAGGGTTTATCCAAACTTAATATCATATTGGTCTTCTAAGAATATTCTTGTAACTATACCTTGGATACATCTTTCATGCAAAAATAGGAATTCTTGGTCTCTGGGACTGTCCAAGCAAAAATCAAATGATCGTGCATGAAGGGTGTTGTGAGAGTGAAAAGGTTGGGTGGGACAACAGGTAAGGTAATTTCCACTCTAAAGTTTTATGATGAAATAGCTCAATTACTTTAATCTTTTCTGAGAAGAGCTATCTATCTTATATTTCTTCAATAATCTTGGTTGTCATTTATAAATTTTTCCAAATTATTTGCATATATAAATTTTAACTATATACATGTCTCTGATAAGAAACATTTATCTATCTGTATCTATGCCAGCAGTGTACAACCTTTTGGCTTCCCTGGGCCACATTGCAAGAATTGTCTTGGGCCACAGATAAAATACACTAACACTAATGATAGCTGATAAGCTGAGAAAAAAAGGTTGCAAAAAATCTAATATTTTAAAAATTTGTGTTGGGCCACATTCAAAGTTATCCTGGGCCATAGATTGGAAATGCCTGATCTATGCACACAATATATACTTTAAATAAAAGATTTCTAATACTTGACAAAGGAGACAAGAATACTCAATGGAAAAAAAGACAGTCTTTTCAATAAATGGTGCTAAAATAATCAGATATTAACATGAAACTAGACCTCTATCTTATACCACTCACAAAAATTAAGTCAAAATGGATTAAAGACTTAAATGTAAGACTGAAACCATAAAATTCTTAGAAGAAAACAAAGAAAAAAAGATTCTTGGCAATAACTTTTTGGATGTGACACCTAAAGCACAAGCAACAAAATAATAAACAAATAAGTAGAATTGCATCAAACTAAAAAGCTTCTGCAAAGCAAAAGAAATGACAACAAAGTGAAAAGACAGACAACCTATGGACTGGAAAAAAAAAATCTGCAAACCATATATGCCTGATAAGGGGTTAATGTCTAAAATATATAGAGAAATCATACAACTCAATAGCAAAAACCACCCCCCAAAAAAACAAACAAAAAAAACAACCAAAAAAAAAAAATCCAAGCAAATAATATGATTAAAAATAGGCAAAGTACCCGAATAGACATTTTTTTCAAAGAAGATGCATACATGAATAAACAAGTACATGAGAACGTACTCAACATCACTAATTATTAGGGCAGTGCAAATCAAAGCCACAAGGAGACATCACCTCATACTTGTTAGAATGGTCATCACAAAAAAGATGAGATAAAAATGCCGGCAAGGATGTGAAGAAAAGGGTATACTTGTGCATTTTGATGGCATTATGAATTGTTACAGCCAATACTGAAAACAGTGTGAAGTTTCTCAAATTAAAAATAGATCTACCATGCGATCCAGCAATTCCACTTCTGAATCTATTTCCAAAGAAAATGAAAATAGAAACACTCTGTCAAAGAGATATCTGCATCCTCATGTTCACTGCAACATTATTTACAATAGCCAAAACACGAGAACAACCTCAATGACCACTAAAGAATACATGAATCAACAAAATGTGGCACGTGCGCACACACACACACACACACACACACACACGTGCGCGTGCGCGCAATGGAATATTATTCAGCCATAAAAAAAGAAAAGAAAATCCTGCCATTTAGATGGATGGACCTAAAGGGCATGATGCTAAGTGAAATAAGTCAGACAGAGAAAGATGAATACTGTCTTGTGTCACTTATGTGGAATCTAACAAACAAACAAACAAACAAACCCATAGAAAGAGATCAGATTTGTGGGTACCAGAGGCGGTGGGTAGGGGGGTGTCTAGAGAGGGGAAGGTGGATGAAGGTCGTCAAAGGCACAAATTTCCAATTATATGGCACATAAGCACTAGGTATGTAATGTACAATATGGTGGCTATAGAGAACACTGCTGTGCAGTAAATTTGAAAGTTAAGAGAGTAAATCCTAAGATCCCTCATCACAATAAAAAAAAACACCTTGTTTTTTTTTTTCTTTCTTGTTTTGGTATCTATATGAGATGATGGAGATTAACTAAACTTACTGTGATAATCATTTCACAATATATGTAAGTCAAATCATTTTGCTGCATACCTTAAACTTATACAGTGCTGTATGTCAGTTATATTTCAGTAAGACTGAAAAACAAAGTAACTACAGGCCAGTAGGATATACATATTATTAGTGAGTATAATTTGGGTCTGTCCAAGCAACACCAAAGATCTACCTCAAAAATGAACATTTTTAGCCAAATAATTGGTGATTTGTTTCTCTGCAGAGGGCTAAATAATGAATTATTCTTTTTCATCCTTTTTCAGTTTCCCAGAAACTCACATTATAAATCTTGGCATCACATTGGATTTCTCTTTTCTTTTTATCCCACATGTTTGTAAAACCCGTTACTGACAGTTTGGCCGGATTTTTTCAGTATATCTCCTCTTTCCCATTTGCATTGCTGCCTCCCTAATTCCTCCCTTAATAGTACTCATCCACACTATGGCACTTGGTTCCTGTGTTTTTTGCCCTCATTCATTCATTTATTCATTCATTCAACAAATGTGTAATGAGGGTCCCTGTGGTCCACTGAGGCTGTCGCAGGAATAGTAGCAAGACTCTGTCCTCAGAGTCCGTCCTCATAGAGATAAACAACCCCTTCTCGCTCAATCCATCCTGCACACTAAAATCTTTTTCCTAAAAATTGTGATGGTAATTATGTCACCATTCAAAAACCTTTGGTGAGTTTGCACTCTGGACTTCATCTCAAATCCCTTTCTAGGCCAGTCTTCCCCGACCACATCATTTTTTCATTTGGTTGAGAAAACTCTGACACATTACCAGTTCCAAAACATGCCTAGTGCTTCCTTTTCTCCTCAAAAGCTATTCTTTCTTCAGCGCAATGCCTGCCAGTCCCCAGGGTTCTCACGCCCTGATAGACACATCTTGTAGAGTCCCCTTCCCTGGCTGAGAGCAGACCTGTGAATGTTACAGGATGTCACTCCTAGGGTTAGGTCACTCTGTTGACTCTTGAGTTAGTTAAAAGGGCGATCATCTGGGTGGGGCTGACCCAATCAGGTAAGTGCTGAAGAGAGACTGGCTCCTTCTTAATATCAGAAAGATTAATTCTGCTGGTATTGAAGGAGCAAACTCCTATTGTGAAGGAAGCTACATGGCAGAGAACAGCAAGTGGCCCCTTGGAGCTGAAAATGACCCCGGTTGGCAGCCAGGAAATGTGGGCACTTAGTTCTCTAACTGCAAGGAACAGAATTCTGCCAACAACCTGCATGAACTTAAATGAGGAATCCAAGTCTCAGATGTGACCGCCGCCTGGCTACCACCTTGATTTCAGCCTAGTGAGATCCTGAGCAAAGGACACAGCCAACCCAGTCCCCGATGCACAGAAACTGTCAGCTAATAAAGTGTAATGTTGTCAGCAGCTAAGTTCCTGGTGATTTACTAGCCATTAACAATAGAAAACTATTAATAACAAAAAGCCACTCTCCAATTTCACCCGGAAAGAGCCTACACATTCACTAAGATCCAGTTTAAATGTTTCTCTCTTTCATGTTTACCCTGATTCCTCCAACCAAAAGCGATCTTTCTAAATTTCTAGAAGACATCGTTTCCCTCTTACGGCATGCCTGACTTTTATTACAGCCACTTGTGTGTCTTATTTCTCCTTGTGAACTGTAAGTGTCTGGAGAGAGGAGATGGCCTGGCATGTGCACTTATGCGTGTGCTTTGCAGCATCATTGAACCAAGTATTCACTTTTGCCTGCAACTAAATATTTCCCAGGGCTCTCAGAGTTACAGCTGCAGTCTTGAGCTTCTCACCCACTTTTCTTGTGCTTGTGAACATGTCCTGTGAATTAGCACGAGTATAGAAGTTTGTGACCTGGCCTTCCCTACAACTGTCGTCCAAAAGGCTAATTCTTTTGCCAAAGAGTAAACAGACACGTTCAACATATTGAAAATCCGGAGTTGAAGGTCACTGCAATGAATTGGTGAGTTAGGAAATTTGCAGATAAGCAAAGTAGCAGCAGTTAGAGCCATGCAGGACCCCATGATGCTTGCTGCACAGATGTGAGGTTTGTTGGCAGACGTTTCCATCCTACATGTGCCACTTCCTTGTTCCCAATGCCACATTTTCCCTCACCTGTGTGTGCTCAGGTGGGTTTGAAGAAATAATGAGGAACCCAGCTCCCCGGCAGTGGAGGCATTACGGCGGAGCTGGTTAATTGAAATCATGCATCGAACTAAGTTGCCACTCTGATGCTATCTGACAAAAATGATCATAGGATAAAATTGCCTCTTGCTGATCCCCACCTATCTTACATTTCAACTTGCAGCCAGATTGAAGCAAACTGCTCCAATTTACTGCTCCCGACCTGCTGATAATGGACACTTTGCTGTGCACTCTCCCTTCATTACGGCTCAGGTCAGGGCTGTTAACAGGGACTCTTGCCACTTTTGACAGATAGTCACTACCAAGATGAATGGCGGTAGCCACATGACCACTTAGGACCAGGCCTTCCCTCTTCAGCACCTTCAAAATGCCTTTTCTAAAAAAATAAATAAATAAATAAAAATAAAAGACCACGCTTCACTGTTTAACTCTTTATTAACTAGGAGAATCAATAGAAACCCAGCAACTGTAACCTCATGACTCTTTTACTGTAAAGCTGCCAACTCTATCAAACTGCATTTTAACAGCATTTTAAAAGGAAAGTTCTGGCCTATTGGGGGACAGAAATGGGGCTATTCGTTGGGTTCTTTGAGGGAGGGAGAGAGTGATTAGCCCAAAGTCTCAGCTGTGCTAAATCTTATGAAATGGCTACTTTCTGAGTTAAAATGGGCTTAAAAAATGATAAAAATGATTTATTAGTGAAAATAGGCAATTTTTACTACCACGTGGATGAACAGAACCTGAGGGCTTGGTCCTCCATCATTTCCTCGGTTTGTAAACAACCCGTCATGAAGACCTTTTGAACGCCAACACTCCCAAGATCAAAGGAGACCAAAATGCATGTAACATTCTGGGCTATTTTCTTGGACACACACACCATAGTTTAGATAGTAAATGCTTAATGAATACATTTTAAGAACTAGAGAAAGGGTACTAGAATACCTCTGTTTTATGCTCCACAAGGCCTCTAACTTAATTCTGCATGTACACGAAATACCATTTGTATAGAATGCTTTCGTTTTGATCTAATTCTTGATATGCTCATTCATTTTAGCATTTGACAAACAGTCAAACGTGCTCTCACAATTCTCATTAGATTTACATTGCATTGTCTAATTCACTTTGCCTCATGAAATTAGATGAACGATTAAATACCATAATCTGTTATCCACCATTAAAGTTAATTGATTTTCATGTCACTTTAGAACTAATGAATTACCTAGGGAATGTCTCATAAACTACAAAGCATGGTGGGAAAGCTCTTTTATTCCCCATCATTTCTAGTAAGGGTGCCTTGCTAGTTTTTCTCTCAGCAGAAATCTCAAAAACATAGCCATATTTAATAATTACACTTCCTGGATAGGAGCCATATTTATGAAAAAGGTTTTAGAGACGTGGATGACGTTTAATATTACTCTAGAAGAGGTTAGTTTGTCCTATGGCAGAATATTTCCAGAGAGAGCATGGTATTGGCCTCAGGATAATACATTTTAATGAATATGCTATTTTTTAAAAAAAGCTACCAAATATTAATAGTCAGAAAAATAAATACAAGGGTCATCATTTTATTATGTTGCCTGAAGAAAATCTTATTTCATATTTTGGTTCAAAGATTGCATCACAATATTACAATAATAATAACTCCTGGTTGTTGAAAAACTTATGTGCCAGGCACTGTGCCAAGCAATTGCAACATGCATCGTTTAATTTAATCCTCAAGTGCTCCTGTATATGGGCTTTATTTTCATCCTCATCTCACAGGTGAGGAAACTGAGGCTTGGAGAGACTAAGAGTTGTCCAAGTTCACGCAATGAATACCAAAGGAGTTGGGATATGAACCAAAGCAGTCTTACTCCAAAGTCAAGCTTTTAATTGTCACAGCCTGCTGCCTCTGACTTCTGTAACATCATCTTGTCACTTGGCACGGATGGTAGGAGGGGCTACTGTTGACAGATTGTATCCATTTAATATTGATTTTAAAATAATCCTTTCGCTTGTAGGTTCATTCAAGGAAAAAATTATTCTTGCTTTTAAAGAATATCTTCCAGTATTAATAAAATTGCCCCATGTAAACTTTAACAAACTAACAAAGCTCTGTCTTAATGGCATTTTTCCCCCCATTGTGACCATAAAAGTGGGCAGGGGGTACTCTGTACATGCACATGTACTGAAGAAACCTTGAGAGGTAAGTTAAGGAGGACCCAACGCATCTCTGGCTGAGTGAGGGGGGACCATGTATTCTGGTCTGCCTGGAACTAGCCTGCTTTTTGCTAGTGGTTCTGATGTAATTATTAACAACCTTGCTTTATTCTCAATATTGTCCCAGTTTGGATAGTAAATTAGAGGGTTACCTTAATTTTAAGAAGTTGTTCTGCTTTAGTAAACTCAGCCATCAACCACCTCTACCAATCTCATGAAATCAAGCAGGGTGCTACCCGAGCGAGTTTTAAGTATCTAAATACGCAGGCTGGCGCAGATGGACCTGTCACACCGAGTCCTTAGTCACTCTTTTCTATTGTTTTTTTCTTTCCATTTGATCACGGTGATGTTTTTTATGTGTCAACTTGGCTAGGCTACAGCCCCTCCCCCCATTAAGTACATATTAATCTAGGCGTTGCTGTCAGGTGTTTTGTAGATGTGATTGCAGTCCATAGTCAGTTGACTTTAAGGAAGATGATCCTACAAAATCGGGGTGTACGTGATTCAATCAGCTGAAATGCCTTAAGAGCAGAACTGAGGCTTCTTTGAAGAAATTCCACCTGTGGACAATAGTGCCCAAGAGTTCCAGCCTGACGCTCCCATACGGATTTCAGACCCGCCCAGCCAGCCCCCACCATCAGGTGAACCCTTCCTTGCACTCCATTTCTGAACATATTCCTCCTGCAGGTCCTGCTGCTCCCGTGGAACGCTGGCTGATACAGTCCCTAGTGCCTGTTGAGTCTTGCTTCAAATCCCTCCCGGGCTCCTCCACGCTCTTTTAACTTTATGCCTCCGTAATGCCAGTGGCTCTCTGCCTCCTCTCTCCTTAGCCTGCCTCCAAAACCAGATCAAAGCTTCTAGAACACTACCCTCATAACTTAGCATCATCCTTATTACAGGCCAATGTGCCCCAAGCACTCTGCCAGACGCTGACGATACAAAGATGAACAAAGTAGAGTCTGTTTTCTAGGGTCTTACCATGTCACTCCCAGAGCAAAACTTGCACAGTCCCCTCCAACGCCTGAAGAACAAGGAAAACTACGCAGCCAGGCAAAGCAGAGGCTGCTTTCAACCTGCTTCCGGGGTCTCAGATCCCACAAAGTACCCGAAGCAGGAGCGTAACTGCTCTCATCGTGTCCTGCAACCCGTCAAACTTAGGGCTGGATTTCCCATTTCTCGTTTTAAAGTTAGTGTTTTACTGTAGGGAGCAGCACCTGGCTGCTGAAAGCAGAATGGGTTATAGAGACTTAGTTACTTACAAAATTGCTGGAAGGGCTGGAGACATGGGGCTTCGACTGGTCCCTCGGGGGCAGCCCTCAGAACCATCCCTTCAAACTGGCCCAGCATGGAAGCTGCCCGCTCTGCCCCAATCAGGAGGGTGGAGGGTCCACAGAACTTGCTAGAGTTTGTGTCCCAGAGGCAGGAAGCTTATGGTGCTTCTCCACATGCCTCTGAGCTCCCAGGGAGCTAATGGCTGGTCGTGGAGGAACTGCTGCAGTAAAACCGACAACTCCGTGACGACGGTTGGCGATAGAAAACTGTGGAAGCAGCAGGAAGAAAACTCCACGTGACATCAGCCCTCCGGGTCTGGCATTCAGAGCTCCAGTTGCAAGGCATACTGGGAAAAAAGGCATGCAGCTTAGCTTCCCAGCTGCTCGTAATACAGAAGGCTCCGGAGGGTTGAAAGGAGCATGCTCAGCGCGGGCCCACGTGCTCCATCACAGCTGGTTTTTATCCGAACTGTAAGCCGTCATGCTGGTCTCACTCAGATAGGGACGATTGACTTAATAAAAAGTCCTAACGCCCTTAGCACTTAGAGTAATTTCTAACATATCAAGGTGTTTCACACATATGTTGAATGAATGAATGAAACACAATTATAATTCATTCATGGGCATAATCACAATTCTAAGTAATTCAGTTGCCATAGGGAAAACTTTTGCAACAGAGTGGCCATTACAATACTTGCAAGTGAAAGGCACTCAACAAGCATTTCTCGGGCCAATGGGTGGATGCTCTCAGAAGACAGGCGTGTGATACGCAGCCCTCTCGTAGCCCGGCATGGCCAACATTAATGTCTCTCTAGGGTACTAAGTCATTGGAGTAGAAGGTGATATTTCATTTTTCATATTATAGAAGCCCACGATATAAATATTGCCTCTACATTAATATGTTTTGTCTCCTAGGAATTATTTTTATTGGGTACCTCCTCCTAAAATTGCAGTCCAGTGAGAACAAATTAATTGTCTACAAATGTGATATAATTTTCTGAACAAATAATGCACTCCATTTTAAAAGACTAACAGTAAAGAAGATTTATATGGCATCCTGCTCCTGATCATTTATGTTTGCAGTAAGGAGAAAGGCAGATAAAACCAAAGTAAGCCAAGTTGGGACAAAATATGATGGGATCATGGTGCTATGGTCTGAATGTGTCCCCCGAAGACCGTACGTTGAAATCCTAATGCCCAATGTGATGGTCCTAAGAGGTGAGGTCTTTGGGAGGTGCTTAGCTCATGCGGGTGGAGCCCACATGAATAGGATTAGTGTTCTTATAAAAGAGACCCCACAGAGTTCCCTAATCCCTTTTGCCACATGAAGACACAGCAAGAAGATTGTGACCTGGAAGAGGTCCCTCACTGACCATGCTGGCGTCCTGCTCTTGGACTTCCAGTGACCAGGACTACGAGAAACAAATTTCTACTGTTTATAAGCCACCTAGTTTGTGCTGTTTGTTACAGCAGGTCAAACAGAGTCAGGCACATAGGAAATATAAAAAACTGCCAGACAGAATGGAAAGATGGCCTTTGCACATACGGAATAAAGTTCTACAGGAGAGATTGTTAGAATGCATCTCATCCCTATGAAATCTGTCCCCACTCAAGTGGGGTGCTTGTCCTCTACACTGTGCCTTGCAAGCAACTTTCAATAAACTGGAAGAAAAGTGTGGCGGAATTGAATAATTTCACATCTGCGCTATAGGCACTGTGGCAGGCCACGCGACGTGCTGGCCAGGAGAGTCCGTGGTGCCTCGTACACACGCTCTGCACTTACAAACTGCCTCGGGTGTCTCTCTGTGGGCTGCTGAGATGTTTCTGGATAGGCTAGTTTACTGTGTTATTCCTCACATTAACTTAGGGATATCACTATGCTTTTAAGAAGTTTTCCAACCATTTCTTTAGAAACCCTCATAAATTAAAATTCACTTTAATTTTTAAAATTATGTATTTCTTTTCTATTAAACCAAAACTGCTATAATACTGTACTTATGTTCCAAAAGTGCTCTTGGTGGAGAAATTTTTCCTTGCAATAATTCACTGTTAATATTTTCGTAACACTATGCCAGGCTCACTTTCAATATTCTATGTCAAGGTGTCTCAACCTTGGCACTAAAAGCAGTCTAGAACAGGTACCTCCTTGCTGTGGGGAGCTGTGCTGTGCATGGTAGGAGGTGTAGTAGCATTCTTGAGCTCTAGCTACTAGTTGCTAGTAGCAAATCTCTTCCCTCCCACCCCACCCCTAATGTGGGATAATCCAAACTATCTCTAGATACTGCCAAATATCCCGCGGTGGGCAAAACTGCCCCCTGGTTGAGAATCATCATTCTAGCTCCTCATGTCAAACTTGTGTGTGATCAAATAGCTGTTGCTAGAAATCAGACCAACCAAGGCTGTATCTTCATAGAATTAAAGAAAACCATTATTTCTATGTGTATGTGTGCGATGTAAGACATAGCATGGTTATTCAAATCAGTTTATAATGACTCAAAACACACTTTTTTTCCTGTGATTTTACAAAAATAAATCTTAGGTGCATGGTACCCTCCTCCAACCTGTTTTTCTGTGCTAGATTACTAATGTAATTATGGAGATCATATAACTATGAGATATTTGGAATTTACATTTCAATACTTCACCAAAGTTTTATTAAACTTTCTTCAGTTTGACTCAAAATTGAACTAACTCAGTGTCGTAGAGTCAGTTGATCTCAGGCTTACGTAGGAAGAAACAACCACAAAATGTGCAGAAGATTTGCCCTTATTTTGTAATAGAAGGGAGATAAATATAAGTTTTGTTGTCATTGCTATTGCTTCTGTAGCTCCTGAAATATATAAAGACTTGGGGAAGGGATCTGCATACATCTTCTACGGATGCCCAATAGGCCAGAACATCACTGACACTTAAAGGGATGGGGCTGTTCAAGGGAGGTTTTCCGTCGGCACTTGGGCAAATTCTGTGTTGTTTATGGTTTCATGACAGTATTCTTGGTGGTGCCAGCCAAGATCTGTCTTCTGGCTTGCCATCCCATACCCTTTGTTCAATCTCATTCTCTTTACATTTTAGATTTCCTGTCACAGGAAAGACCTCTGTATCTTTACTTTACAACGTGTGCCTCTCTATGGTTTCGAGAATGTCCCTAAGTATTTGAAAATCCATTCTCAACTATAATATGTGCCACATGAATACAAAAAAAACTGTAATTTTTTCAATCCTCCCAAGTTAAATTGGGGTTCAGCAGCACCAACTTTTCATAATTGCTACTGGATAGCACAGTCACTGGGAAGGTGAGGACAGAATCAACCAGAAGTTACTGATTTTCCTTTGCCTGTGCTAGAAAAGCCTGCCGGAATTCATTGACCACCAGGAACACACGAGTAAGAAGTTCTTTTCAATGTACTCGAATGCTCTGAGCTGGACTGAAGCAGCCCATGTCTCCTTGGATTCCCCAGGGCTTCCAGGAGTGGTTCATCGTCCAGTAAATCCTTAATTCCTGCAAAAATGCCCACATTCTCCTGGGTGGGGAGTGGCCTATCCATGACACTCCCTTGTTCTGTCTTGATTCGGGCCAAAATGTGCTCACTCAGCTTATGTAAGTTCATTCCTGTGAACCGCTTTACTAGGGAATCGCATCTGGTCATCCAGTGTCCAGGAAGTCAAGCTTTTGTTCTCGAAGTTCATCTCATTATCAGCAAGAAGTACCATGGCAGCACATAGTTATACATCATGCAGGACACAGTGGAAAGAGTCCAGGAAAGAACATTCCTCAGCTAAACAATGAAGAGTTGCAGTGACAGGATGATGTGCAAAAGCAAAGCCCCCCAAACATATATATGCACACTTACCCATTTTATACCCAATAACAACAACTAAAACAACAAAATTGACCACACACAGCCAGATGCCTAAGTTTGCAGTGAGAACAAAGGCAGCTATAAATATTCCAAGAGCCAATAAAAAGAAGAAGATGAAGAAGAACAAAAAAACCAGGAGTGGTTAGCTCTCCCGTGCAATGGGCTCCATAAAAGCTTTTATTGTTAAGAGTTACTTTACTAAGAGCTCTATGAAGAAAGCTGAATGCATGTGAAAAATTGCATGCAATAACCTGAGCTAAAAGATGATTATCAACCTCTGAGTCCTGTAGTTTAGAAGATTGCCATTATAGTTCAAGAAAAGCTTGTTTTGTACTTCTCTCCCCTTCTGGGTAAACAGAAAGTCAATATAGGCTTCTCCTCTGTGCTAGTCCATTTATTTGAACAATTATTTTAAAGATATGATCCGACCTGACTGTATTTCTGAATGTGTAACTCCCGTGAACGTTCCAGTGGAGTTGTGCACGTACAATGCGCTAAACCATTTCAAACGGGACTCGTATTCTTTCACTTCCCATCTGCCCTTCTCCCCCTATTCTTTAGCCATCTGGTTTTTGGTTTTTTTGTTTTGCTATTAACAGGAGAGTGGGTGACATTTAAAGGAGTTGACCCATCTGCACTCCAACCATTCAAAGGCTAGCCAACTAGAATTGTTAAAAATGGAAAACAAGTTTTTTGAGAGGGACATGATTCTCTCAGGCTATTAGTACAGTTTTCTTGTAATCTCACTTTGAAGGACCCTGCCCTGTCCTTTTCGGGGAGGGTGGAGGCGGTACAGCCTTCCACATGTTAGTGTCAGGGGGAAAAGCAGTCATCCAGAAGCTGATATTGTTGAGCAGATGTTAGTGATTGATCCTTCTGAAATTCTATTTTATGCCCTTAGTGTAACCTGAGATACTAACTGACATTATTGCTTCGTGTTTGCTCTGATGGGGAGTTGTCAAAGCCCCAGGTACATATGTAGGATATGTAACAATATGGTGTAAACTCTTTGGAAATTCCAAATTAAATCAGAACTAAACTCACTTGATCAGATGTCAGGAATATGACTTGAGTGCCTTTTTAAAAACTCTACTAAATATTTCAGAAATATTTAGATAAAACATGTGGCAACTTTCTTTTCACAGATTAGATAACCAGCAAATTAAATTTTAGTAAGTGGCACCTTGACTTACCTTTGAAGTAGGCTGAGCAGACGTCCCATCTTAGACGGGACAGAAAACAACAGTGCTGTCCCCTTTTAAAGGGTACGTCTGCTCAGCCTACTGACACCCTGAATTGAACGCAGGCCGCAGTGTTGAGAGCGCCAAAGCCTAGCCGCCACGCCACCAGGGAACCCCCTCCTTACAATTTCAAGGACTCACATGAGGCTGGGCAAGAGAGACCCCGAAGCTTAAGGTTCCTTAGCTCCTTGGAAAGTCCACCTTGGATGTGTTGCCTTGTGTTACATGAACTAGAATGAGAGTAAATGCAGACTTCACATACACCCTCCATGGTCCAAAGTCGGTGGAAGGGAGAGATACTAATTAAGATTATTCACGCTGTTGGGTTTTTTTGAAGCAAACACCTAAGAAGACATGTGACTGGAGTCTGTTACAAAGTGAAACAGACCAGACCCTCGTTTACCTTAAGTGCTAAGTCAACCAGGAGAGGGCAAAGTAGGGGAGGAGAGGTGCAAGCAGTTGTGCTGAGATTAGGGAGCTCTGCTGGGGAATGCCATCCCGTCTTCCTTCTTGGATCTCATCCATGCATCCTGTGGAAGGGCCCTGAGTAAACAGTGTGAGTGTCCTCCATATATTTTGAAGGGAAAACCAATAGCATGTATTAATGGTTTGAATATGGTGAATATTAACGGGGAAAAGACAGGAAGAGAGGAGGTGAAGATGACCCATACATGTTTACCTGAGTAGTTAGAAGGATGGAGTTGCTATTTACTGAGAACTCAGGGAGAATGACTGGGCTGCGAGAAAGGAGTTCAATTTTGGATGCACAAATCTGGGGTTCAGGGGGAGAGCTAAGAAAAAAGGTGGGCTGCTGAGTGCTTAACAACTAGCTCTCTGGTAGGGGGAGAGGTCCACTATGCAACATTTGCCTGTTTCTTTGGTGCAATTACTTCACCATGGCTGATTTCTAGTTACTAAGGTGCAGTCGTTTGCCATCGACTATGGAGTCAGGAAGAAATGTGACCAGATGAGAGCCGTAAATTTGGGAGTTAACAGCATGTAAAAAAACCCACGAGACCGAATAATGGCACTCAGGAAATAAGTAAAAAGAGAAGATATTCAAAACCTGAGCTGCAGTTACCCCTGTGCTGAGAGTTTATAAGGTGATGAGGAATCAAAAAAGAGGAAACCAGGGAGGCAACTCAGAGAGGGTTTCGGGGAGGGCCTGGTTATCTGTCCAAAGCTACCGATGGGCCCCGGCGAGGACCTGCAACGGGTCCACCGGGTCCGGCTCTGTGAGCGTGATGGCAGCAGCCTCCGTGGAGTGAAAGGAAGAGCCTGGCGTGCCTTAGCCTCACCTGCTTCTCAAAACAGAAGGAAACAGGGGTGGCTTGGGCAGCTGAACCCTGTATTAAAACCTTGAAAATGCACTTGGGGCCTTTGACTTAGAGTAGATTTCAAAACCACATGATGTCAGGACTGGAAAAAAAAATCTGATAGATCTCTTGGCTCAAAGCTCCAGGAAGAAAGAGGGGAGGGGACCCGTCTGTGCTCAGAAACCTGAAGGGGTATTTTAAAATCTAGACAAACCTCTAGTCATTGGGATTCACCTGTTGTTGCATGAGTCAGTGAATAAAAATCAGAGCCTTTCATCCAGGTTCACTGACCAACACCTCATTTCTGTAACAGTTGAGAAATTGGACAAAAGTTTGGGAGGACATTCTTTTCTTTTCCTCAGAGTCTGAGCAGGTGTTTCTAGCTCCTGCTTTACTCTGTTTCCTCTGTTAGTTCTCATTCTTCCACACGTTTAGTACAACCAGGATGCAGAATGGCTGGGATGCATAGAATTCACAGGTAGATACCATCCGTGTGTATTTGTAGGCAATCGATTTCCAGGCAGATCTATTATTTATGCAATCTTGTTTCAGGGGTAGAACTGATTCTCCTTGGCACAGTTCTTTGCTGTCCCTCACTATCATTCATTCATTCATTCATTCAAAACATGGTAAAGAGGAGTGGTGGGAAAGAGATGGAGGGAAAGTTTTCCAGAGGGAAAATCAGCAGGTGCAAGGGTAAGGAGCCATCAGAGAATGTTCTAGAACAGGCATGTCCAACTTACGTTCCAGGACAGCTTTGAATATGGCCCAACACAAATTCTTAAAACATTATGAGATTTTTTGCAACTTTTTTTTTAGCTCATCAGCTATGGTTAGTCTTAGTGTATTTTATGTGTGATCCAAGGCAATTCTTCTAATGTGGCCCAAGAAAGCCAAAAGGTTGGACACCGCTGTTCTAGAAACTAAATCATTAAGGCTAGAGCATGCAGGTGTGGAATAGGTGAGCTGTGAGAGTAAAAAGATAGTCTGTGTCTAAATTCGAAGCACCTTAGAAGTGATACTGAAAGGTGAGATTTATTACATTTTTTTAAAGAGAAGTTATTGAAAAAAAAAATGAGACCCAGGGCCATTAGCAGTGGAAAATTTGGGAACTGTTGATTCATCCTATTGGTTCATTGCTATCCACATTCAGCTGCATCCTTAATTTCTTTCATATAGTTTGATTTAAATTTTCTTTTAAAATCTGTGCCCCTTCCCACACACTCGTTTGCCCAGAAAAGAAGTCATCAGCTCTTCAAGAGTTCCTGCCAAACAAGGTTACACCGGCGCCAGGCACTGGAGTAATTCTAGACCTCCCGGGCTCCGTGGTCCGGATTTTGCTGCATTCTTTAATTTGCCAGTTGGAGGAACCTTTTCTGTTTCACTTTCTGCAGGATTGGGAAATAAAATTCCAGTCCTGGATCTTCAGACTATAGGCTTCATTCAGTTAGAGGCAGATAAAAAAAATATTTTTTAGAGGTCTTTTGCTTCTTAGGAGCTAAGGATCATCTGAAAGGGGTATCAGGTTGTATTCAATACGTGGGCAACTATAGATGAAAAGGAAAAGTCTTTGAGTTTAGCAGGTATTTACATTTTATTTTTAAAAATAAAGCTAGTGGGATGTAGCAGTTCTGTGTTTTTATGTTTGTTTGTTTTAATTAAATTAGGAAGAACTTCATGTTCAGGGGATTCCCATGGAGAATCTTGAATGTCCCCAAGGCTGAGCTCTGTGGCTCAGCAGGGAGAACAGTAGGACTGTGAAGACCCTCCCTCTGGCATCACAATGAACTGTGAAGGGCAGTGCCCACTGGGTCAGCTGGGATTGCTGGGTGTCTCCCATCCTTTACCCCCCAAGCACATATGTAGACCTCTGCCCTCAGGGACAATGAGTAATGAAAGTGGGGATGGAAGAAAAGTACAGTAGAAGCAAAATCTCCTTTCTCTACCTTCTCTCGGTGCCAGAATCAGGAATTGGGGCAATGACACATTTGTCTTTTGGGAGAGAATTTAGGATTAAATCCCATTCTTTAAGGATAAGTGGTCCTTTCTTGAAAGAATGGGAAGCCCAGGGCTGTGGCTCTCTGGTTTACACAGCTCACAAAGCCCTTGGGGAGCCTGATCCAAAGGCAGATTCCTGGTCATGTCCCCAGAGGTTTTCAAGTCAGTGGCATCATTTTCCCCATGTCCCTGATATGATCCCAACAAAGGGACACATCTCCAAGTGAATTTTAAACCATGCCGCCACATGGAGAACAGCTCTAAAAGTCACTTTCTCCTGAATTCGATGAGTATCAACTCCCCGATTTTATGAGCAGGCTCTGCCCTCAGTGTGTGTGTGTGTGTGTGTGTGTGTGTGCGCGCGCACGCGTGTGTGTGAGTGTGTGTGTGTGTGACTGTATTTTCTATTTTCAGGATTTACTACATTAAGTTTAGTTCGATTCAACAATGTAATTTAGCTTAAAACTTCTAAAAACCTTCTTTTTTCTTTGCTTCGCTCCCCTCCCCTGCTGCCCGCCTTCACGGCCCTGCCCTCCCCAGGGCTACATGCACACCAGAACACTAACTTGCAAGAAACCAAGTCAGCCCGGCCATCCTGGACACTGGCACCTGGGCTGCAACTCTGGACTGAGATTCTCTGTCAGGTAACACATGAATCACCCCTAAAACTGGGTTCAAGATAACCTCTGCGGAACCAACTAGACCCCAGGAATGTTTTCCTGGACAAGTCACATGACTGACACCCCCTTCCTTTGTTCTGCTTCTTCCTCGTACGTGCCTATAAAACCTCCTGGCTGTCCAAGGAATGTGGAGATGGCCTTTGGGGACAGGAGTCTGCTATTCTCCCTAAATGCTGACATTTTGAATATACCTGCTTTTCTCTCCACCAACATTGTCTCTCATTATTGGAGGAGCGGCCAGAAGCCCACCTTATCCTGGGAGAGTGTGCGTGCGTGCATGTGTGCATATGTGCGTGCGTGCATATGTGCGTGTGTGCATGTGTGCATATGTGTGCACATGCATATGTGCCTTATGGGGACTGGTGGCAGAGCAGAGAAGAGGAAAGGGAAGAGAGAACGTGAACCTAGACTCAGTCTCACAGTGAGGAGGGAAAAGGAAACGTGGCCACCTGGGACTGCCCTGGCTTGGGAGAACCCGGCTTCTGATGACAGCTGAGATGGGATTTCAGAGGTAAGCAGCGCTGCTGAGGTCTATGCTGACTGATACGCTTCTTTGTGTTCAAAAGATTAGAGAAATCAGAGAAATACAGCTTGATAATTAGCAAATAGTCAGGAAACCTTGAAAACATATGACAGGTAAGTAGATTTATTGAGAGCAATCATGCCATGCCCATTTTTCAGAGTTCAGTATTTCACCAGCAGCATATAAAATAAAGGAAAAAAAAAATCCAAGATTTATTTTCATATTCCACGTGCTGGGTTTAAATGAGACTCCTGCATAACCAAGCAGCTTCTGTGTCTCCTTGGCCGGGGAGAGTGCTCCCTGAAATAGCTATAGAATACCAGAACACGTTTCATTGTACCCCACCTAATATTTCCAAGCTTAGACCCAACACAAAAAGACACAGCAATGAAGCAAGGGATTCCAATGACCAACAATCTCAGGTAAAACATGACTATAGAAGAGACTTATTTTGTAATCTCCTTAATGTCGTTTTTCTGTGAACTTTCTTCTCCAACCCTCATTAGATATCCAGAAACTTCTGCTTTCACCCTTTCTTTTTGAGAGAGAGAGAGAAAAAAAAAAGATTTCATTTATACTCAGGTGTACATGGCTGATAATGCCTGATTTCTTCTATTTCTCACAAGAGTTCACTTTTGAACAGAGTTCACATGAAAAAAGAATATAAGCATAAAATTAAAAGTCACTGACCTGGCGGGAGGAATATTTTCTTGGGCCTTAAAACCACCCCGTTTTTTCCTTTCGTCAAGCAGTTTGTTTAATTATTTCAGCTCTCTGCTCACTGACTCTCCCTTTCAACTCATTCACAAAATACGGCTCCACCAATACAAGACATTCTGAACTCTTTCCAGTAGATGGGTTTTCTTTTCCATGCCTATAGGAAAATTGAGAGTTGCACAAAATGAAACAAAGAGACCAGTAACAAACAAATTATGGCCAAGAAACCAAAACGTGCATGGAGTTGCTAAACAATACTGAAAGGGAAAACTTTTCACATACCTGGAGCCCTAATTGCGCAGGAAGATGGAAGGCTTCATCACGTCAAGTCGCTTGTGGAGTCACAGTCGAATATTTTGTTCTTGAGACCTTATTGGGTTTGGTTGCTGTAAGCTTTTCAGCTTCTAATTATGGTATTTAGAAGACAATGGAGACAGCTTAAAATAATAAGAATGCTGCTAAAACTAGTAAGATTGCTGTGGTGTTACAGAGAAATGTTGGCCCTGCATATAGTATACATTTAACCTGTCAGCAAACACAGAACATTTTACAGGTAAAATGTAAAGGGATGCATTTAGGAGCCATCACAGGAATGATGAGGTGGTTTTTTGGGTTGTGTTTTTTTGTTTGTCTTTGCTTTCAAAATGAGCTGCTTAAGTTATAATGCTAGTTTAATATAAATTAGAGTTTATCCTTTAGAAACCACTTGCAATTTGCCTCTGTTAGGCTGCAGGTCATTATGATGCAAAGTTAAAGGCTCCTGGAACGTAATGCGATTCAGGCCTGCATTCTTGTTGCCATGTCCAATTCAGCTGAAAATGAGAATTATAGTGAGAGCATTTCCTGGTCTTTGACCCTTCACTGGAGCTTTTTAAAAGCAGGGTTTATGCAGAAAACTAACCTCATTCTTAGGCATTCAATTCCTCCTAATTTTAGCTGTGTTAAAACTCTTAAATAAATTGAAAGCTGTTTAAAAATACCTCATTCCAAGTTTTAAAACAGTGGGCACTTACCTTCTGATTCCATCCTTTACTGTACAAAAAGATTTGCCTATAAAATAGATGATATTTAAATGTGTAGAAGGGTCTGTCTCTTCTCTCTCAGCCACAAATGCAGTCATGCAACACAAAGGACAGTTAAAAATCTGGGGCTGTAACTGAGTGGGGCAAGGTAACAACAATGGTAGGAAGGTAGCATATAACATGTAAGTGTGTTTTATATGCCAAGCTCTGTTGCAAGGGCTTCAAAATAGACTAATTTACTTAATCTTGACAACTCCACTATTAGGATCCTCACTTTGCAGATGAGGAAACCGAGGAGCCGAGAGGTTGAGTACTGCCCAAGGTCACACAGGCCAGTGACTGGCAGAGGGGAGATGTGAGTCCAGGAAACCTGGGGTGCACACTTTTCAGCCCGGCCTTGCAGGATGGCAGATGATCTGAGAGGAACATACCTGTGAGGCAGGGAGCTAGAGGCAGGAATTGGGCGTCTGACACATCTGACACATCTGACACATCCTGAGGAGAACCGCCACCCTGAAAAACAGGCCCCCCGCCTCTCTGCGCTCAGACCCCTCCTTTATCTGCCGTTACCATCATCCACAATGAGGAAGTTAAAGGGTACAAAATACCCACTGGTTCAACCGGTTACTAACGCCTGCGCAGTTAAGGGTTACAATGACCTTCATTTCACCTTAGCTTCATGATACCATCATTAGAATATTATATGTATGCCCAAAGCTCATTAACATTATTTTAACAGACTGAATTCTGGGAAGGTACATGGGCAGTCCAGAAAAGATGATGTTAACAGTCTCCTGTCCATCAAAGATGCCCATCAAAAGGCCCCACGCCCAGATAGGCGTAACTCCTCACAACCAAAAAGCACAAAAGCTCCCGAAGCCTTGCCAGTCGGGGCTCTTGACCACTCGCCTGCTCGGGCCCACCCCTACCTCTTTGGAGTGCACTTTCACTTCTAATAATCGGCTCTTTTGCTATCTTTTTGTGTCTTGCTCAGTTCTTTGTTCGGATGCCAAGAACCTGGCTACCCGGCTGAGGAGGGCCTGCACTCGGGTAACACCTGGACTCCTGGGTGGTGGGGATGACACAGGAAAGACACTCCGAAAACAAATTCTATGATACAGAGGCTTTTGGAAATCCCCCCCAAATATCAATGACTAATTCAGGAAACAAATGCGAAGTCTAAACCTTTTATTTTTTCTTCTGAGAAGGTCATTTAGATTACCATATTTCACTGTGTATAATGTGCACTTTTTGCTCAAATTTGTGAGGGAAAAATAAGGGTGTGTATTATACAAGGGTAGTACTAATTCTGTATCTATGTAAGTGTTTTTCATTCTTTTATTTATGCTTATGAGTTACAAGTGTAACTCTAGAAATCAATAATGGTATCTGTATGCAAAATAATACCCTGGAATGTAATTTTTTATATATAAAAATTTTATACACAAAATTGCTTGTACCTTGTTTCTGTTCTTGTGTTTTGTAATTATGTGTTACATAAAATTTCTTGTACCATAATGTTAAAAAGTCCTAACATTCCTTTATAATACAAAAAACAAGTACCTAAATATAAACAAATAAAAATTTGAATTAAAAATTAAAATGAAAGATTTTATTCTCTGAAAGTTTGGGTCAAAAATGTGGGTGCACATTATCCATGGCAAAATAGGGTAAGCTGAGAATAAATGAGGTTTGCTAAAGTACCTCACAGGTGTGCACTGTATAACTGGTCAGAGCAGGACTTTTTCCAAGACCGTAACGTTACCTGGGGGCCCAGCAACAGCCGAAGGACCAGTGGGGAGTGCCTCCCCTTGGGGGGAGGGGGGCCTTCTTTCCTGTGACGGGGAAGAAAACAAGGGCCCATTTGGCCCCTGACAAGTTCCTCTGCTCTTGCCGCACTTTTCCAACCTGTGTGCACTTTCTGGAGACACACTTTTTGAAGGAGGTGGTACGTTGCTTGAAATCTTCAGGAGACAGATGGATCCACAGAGACTTAACCCTGTGTTCCAAAATATTATCAAAAAGAAAAAAAAACCACACACACAAGAAAGAAAAATTAAGGATCAAACCAAACCAAAACACAGCACCTATGAACCTTTGGTTCCCCTAACCCCTGTCCTGAGGTTAGCAAAGGAGCTAATTGGCATGAGGTGTGCTTGCAATCACTTCCAGAGGTTTTGCAGGGTGAAGTAGAAGTCCCCTGAGGCCTCGGAAGCTCCAGAACATCAAGGCAGTGAATAAACCCAGAGCCTTTTCACTGAGGAGTGCAAAGAACATTTACTCTTCTAGCCACTGCTGGGTTAGACCCAATGACAGAGGGCCCTGGGGATACTGGAGGGTATTGTAAACTTGGTGAATAGACCCAACAGTATTTCAACAGTCGCATGGACTTTGCGGGTGTCCCAATAGCTCCATTCTTATAAGCTTGAGAAATTCTTGCCTTCTGCAAACAAGAAGATTGGGGCATTGGCTCTGAGAAAATTCTACTTTAAAACCAGGTGTGTAAAGCATGAGAAGAACCAAGTGTCCAGAACAGAAGGTCAGCGACGCATCGCCAGGGCCTCAGACATATCCCCGCCCACCCCACCCCACCCCACCTCATCACCACTCCTTCTGGGCTGCTCTGCAGAGAAACAAAACTGAAGGCAAGGAGGTCACAAGTGCCAAGGGATTAATGCCCCAGGGACCTTGAGTCTTTCCTGTTCCTTCCCTAACTGGTGTTGTAAAAAACAAAACAAACAAACAAACAAAACACGGCAGGAGGGAGGCGGTGGGACCGGGAAGTCGTGGGGAGGGAAATATGTCAACAACTAAGGAGACAGAAATGAATGCTGGAAGGTGGAACGATAAAGAGCAATAGTCCCAGGAGAAACATTTTTGGGGGTAGTTATGTACGAACACCTTTGCAAGTCCCATGCACTCATAAGAGGCTTGGACCAGGAGTCGAGAATTTAGAGGAACAGGAGAGAAGGAACCACGGAACCACACGTCTTGTCATTATAAAAACGGCCACCTCCAGTAAAGTGCGTAGCAGCTTGTATGTGCCCCAGATCAACCGACTTCAAATGCAGGCCGTACCCACCGCAAGGGAGCCTAGGCCT
The DNA here is from genome assembly GCA_004026885.1 of Lyroderma lyra. Taxonomy (NCBI): domain Eukaryota; kingdom Metazoa; phylum Chordata; class Mammalia; order Chiroptera; family Megadermatidae; genus Lyroderma; species Lyroderma lyra. The sequence continues at coordinate 24,158 of PVJL010004358.1, forward strand.
GACAAAGTCTTTCTTTAAAGCCAGAGACAAAAATTGTTACAGGGACTCGGTCAACACGGAATAGCCAGGCAAGTGGGTGTCCGGGTCGTGAGAGAGGGGGGTGCTGTGGGGTGTGCAATACAGCATCTCCACCACTGAGACCATTTTATACGGGAAACAATGAAAGCTTTACAGGGCAGGCTTTCAAATCCCCAATCTTCCCCGGGACCTTGCTTTACCCTCTAGTCCTCGGCTTTCTTGGCTGTACCACAAATTTCTGTGGCTCATTATGTCTGATGCTCTGAAGGCAATCAAATATTAGCTCTCTTTTTCCTAGGACCCTCAAGAGATTTCGTGAGCTAACAGCAGGGGTCATGTCATATATGCTTTTCTGAGAGTCCTACAAGTGGTCCAGTTCCCACACGATGTCTTGGAACACTACCTATCAAACGATCTACTAGCGACAGATAGGAGGGTTTCTTCCCATCTTAATTCCAAGTTGCCATAGATGTTCGTGTCCTTGGGAAGCATGAGAGAAATGACAGCTGAAGAAGAGATTTTACATTATTTAAAGGGCTTGCAGCTGAAAAGTCAGGGTAAGAGCGTCGGAATCGGGAAATTGCGTAGTTGTCCTTGGCAGTCATCTTGTTTAAGAAAAAACAATTTTAAACAAACCAACTTTCCAGTAATCTTTAAGAACTGGGGCTTTTTACTTATAACATTTAAAATGCGCGCGCACACACACACACACACACACACACACAAACTCACATCATGACAAACCTCCTTTACATTCCTACAAATCTGTCATCAAATTCTGCAGATTTGAGTTGGTGGATCCCCTTGTGAATACCTTTGTCCTGGACTTGGCAAAACTGCTGCCCCAAAAACTCCTATCATTTTGGGAAACGTTGGGAAAGATCGGTCAGAGTACTTTAACACTACTGTGCTTGTTATCTTAGAATTGAACTTGGACCACTGGCCAAAGAATGCGTCTTTTAAATTCCCAAGCAGAAACTCACCTCACGTGAACTTGATCCAGAAAGAGCTGTGGCGGAAAGGAAGCAGGGGGGGATGAAGCCGAGAACACCCAGGGTGGGGGATTAGGAAACAGGGAACTATGGGAATGTCCAGGGTGGGCAGGGGAGGAGGGTCTGGTGCAGCTCACAAGGGCATGGCCATAAAGCAGAGCTCAGGCAAGCACACTGATCCCATCTCCCCCATCTCGTGGGCCCCTCTGCAGCTTACCTTAGAATAAGAGAAAGATACTGCCAGCACGGGCCAGTACAGATGTCGCCCACCCTATTCTTGTGGAAAGTTTACATGTAAATTGTTGCGAGACCACCAACAACCCCCCTCGGAAGCCAGCACTGCCACTACTGGACTGTGCAAAAAATAAAGTGAGTCATTTGAGATGAGAAGTGAGAAACACAGAATAAAAATCTCCTAGAGCTCCAGCCGGAAGTCTCAACCTCCCGGTGGCAGCACGTGCTCTTGGGGAGCACACAGGTCCAGGGCCCACGTGGCGAATCTGATGCCCAGGCGGCCGCGGTGAGCTCTCCACTGACAGCAGGGGACGTTCGAAAATTGCCCAGTGCTGGCTTTGCAGGGTCTTCATTTCTGATGGGGCCTGGCAATCTGTGAGAAATGAACTTCAATTGCTTTTTCTGCGAGTGCTGAAAAGTTCCCTTCGCATCTTTGGAGGGCCCCGGCAAAGCACATGTCAAGGACCGGTAGGTCAGTGGGACTGAAATAGCGGCTGTGAAATGAACACTTGATACTGTATATAAATTGAATGATCAGCTGGGTGATTTTAGAACTACCTGGGTGGAATTTATGTGTCTTCTGGATGAGATGATGGTTCTAGGCCGATGGGAGTACCTCTGACACAGAGCACAGTAATCAGTGCGAGGTAGGAGGAGAGCTGGGCGGGAAGAGGTGGGTGAGTGGCTTGACCTTGGCCTTGTTCTTTTTCACCCCTCTCTTCTGACTCCTCCTTCAGGGAGAATGCTGGAGCGGGCGGAGAGCCTTGGCTGCCTTGCTGTGTGTGAGCTCAGGAGACTGCTGCCTGCCATGGACACCTGCTTCTTGACATCCAGGGTCCTGGTAGCTGGGGGTGGGGAGCGGGGGGGGGGGGGGGCCATTACTTGGAAAAGCAAATCATTACAGATGACGATCAAGACAAAATTCTTAACATTCACATATTCAACTTGGACCTTTTCATTTACATTCTGGGTTTTGAGAGAGAGAGAGAGAGAGGGAGAGAGAGGGAGGGAGGGAGGGAGAGAGAGAGAACACGTGGAGAAACATGCAAGTGGGAAAGAGAAACTGAGATGGAGACACACTCAGAAGAGGGGCGAGAGATGGGGGCGAGGAGGCAAGTAGATGGAAGAGAGGAACTGGCAGAGACAGAAGAGCTTAACTAACCTGCACTTTGTGCTGTTATTCAAAGGGTAATTCCATGCTCAAACACTTACAACTCCCTTCCTTTCCTACTTATCTCTTCTTGTACTTTTCTAATCAGCGTTCGTTTGTCTCTTGGTGAGGATAACGTAATTCTTTTCTTGTTTTCTAAGTTACATTCACCCCTTATGACAAGTATCCCAATTGACATTCCATTAAGATTGAAAATTTACTGTAAGGTAGCATTGGGGGAAAACGGAGAGAGAAAATAGGAAAAGATGGAGGAGAAGAAATCTCACCAACCACACAGCACCCAGGGAGCTGGGAGCCCAAGGTCAGTGTTCACAGCTTTGAGATGACCTGGAGGTGACTAATCTGACTTCTCCCAGCTGCACTGTAACATCCTTCAGGAGCCTGAGTGGAAATGGGTGGATATGCTCATTAGAGAGGGGGATGACGACCTACACTTACCTCAGACTATGGAGCTTCAAAGTAATTTCTAGAGCAAAGGTAGTAAAGGACTTTTATTGAGCCTCTTCTATTTTCTGTGTCAGTCCTATGTGTTTCGCAAACATTATGTCACTCCAATCCCCACATTACCTCTGTGGGCCTCCTGTCTCCTGTTACCTAAGTGAAGAACGTGAAGCCCCATTGATGCATATCCCAATCTCCTGCCATTCTTTGCCCTACTATGCTCATTTATCAAGTAATTTAACAAGTAGTGTATCCAACCAAAGCATATATAATCTTTAGTTCAGCCTCAGATAGTTAATCTCATGCATCAGAGAAGACATGTTAATAAGTTGCTAATTTCCAAGTGCAGGTAAGAGATACAAAGACAAATTCAAAAGGGGTCTGGTCTATTTTGGTAGGTGGAGAGTCGCAAGCATATCTCAGTAAATGAACCAGAAATGGACTCCAAAAGCTAAGTTGCAAAAAAGTGTCAGACTTATGGGGAACATTTGCATTTCCCCAAATTGGCACATGCAGATTGGCATTTACTGGCATAAAGCTGGTACTCATACTCATAATTACTTGATTTGCATGAACTAAAAATATTTCATTGCACTTTCTTCAGACACAGGCAAAAGTTGTGGGTCTTGGGGAATCAGATTCATATGCTTTGAGCTCAACGTTGAACTTTTCCACTCTTACACACATAATATACATTCAAGTCTGCTGATGGCATAGATACATTCCCTGGGTACTTTTTATTTCCCCAAAGGAAGAACACATATCAAGATATTGGGTTGCGTGAATAGTCTGCGATGATTCATTTAGCTAGACTCTACATTAGAGAGGAAATTAGTTCAATCGTTAATTATCCATATCCTATTGTATCACACTTCCTTAGATTTAGTATCAAATACATAAACAGCAACAGGATCTCGGGTTGAGTTTTTCCTGTTGGGTATTTGCTTTTAGGTGTCTATTCCAATTCCATAGTTGGGAAAAATAAGACGCTTTTTAGAAGGGGCTATGGCAGTGAACAAATTTGGAACAGCTGAAAGAGCAAAATCATGAAGAAATTTAAACCGGAAGTGTTCTGTCTCTTGATGTAAACCAGGTCGAACCCAGCGCTAAGGTAGTTCTCCAAATCGCCATGTAAGTGGAATGCATGTGCGTGTAGAAGACAAGGAGACAGGAGTTCCAAACGCCAAATTCAGGCTTGCACTTTGAAGTTCTCCTTTCCAGAGGACAAAGTTGTATTTTGGCCTAGGGTAACGATGTCAAACAATCTAGTGTCTACTTACTGTCCTGCTTGCCCACCGAAAGGGGACAACACATGGGCGACTTTCCCATTTTCACCTAGCTCTGACGCCAGCTCGGAAACGTGCCCTTGGAGACACCACCCTGCTCCTGTGTGCCCTCCCAATGCAGTGGCTGCACACTGGCAAACCAGAAAGATTAAAAAAAAAAAATTGGCTGCACAAACAACATCAGATCGTTAATTCCCACAAACGCCGAAATGCAGGCCAGAGGGAAATGCTCAGGGCAGCATCCGGCTCTCCCCCAGGAGCGGCCCGCCCCCCGACGATTTTCTCTGATGAGCTATGCAAAGCGGGGCGCGGCCAGCCGGGCTGCACCCCGGTCAGTAACGCGCGCACCACACGGCCGGATCGCTGCGCTGGACGTCCCTTTCTCGAGCAATTTTAACTTTTCCCATGTCCATTAGGCCTTACAGCCTAATCTTGCTCGGCGAATTGCTCCCATGGTGAGATCATTAAGTAAATTATTTTAAGATCAAACACCCTGCAGTGACAATAGCGTCCCGGGTAAGGTAAATGCTTCAAAGGCCCCCCTTTGAAATTACAGCTCTCCGGAGTTATTCAACACCTCTCGGTGGGGCCGGCCCCGCCATTAGCCGGCTTTGGCCGCAGGCGCAGGCGGCGCTGCTAATTGGCCTCTGTAACCAAACTGACCTGTGGACAGGATAAAACTTGTTTGGAGCTTACAGACAAAGATTATTGAAGGTTAAAAACACATGAATGCTCCAGCGACGTCATTTTAAAAAAATAATAATAAAAAAAGGGAGTGCATGAATGTCTTGGCCCGCGGGTCCTAACGTGCAAGAAGGCGCTCCCGGCGCGCCGGGGTCACACAAAAGCCCCTTCAGGTCGCAGAGCCGCGCGGGCCTCGGAGCCCGGGCCCCCGCGTTTCCACCCCGCGCCCCGCGCCTCCCTTCGTCCTCCCCTTTTACAGCTGCGAGACCGGGAGCGCCACCCTTTGCCTTGGCTCTTGGGCACCCCTCCCGCGCAGGGCCTTTGATCTCCTGGGAGAATGGCAGATGGAACGATTTAACTGCTCCGTACAGGTGCAGAGACAGGTTGGGGCTTTTCTTTCTAGCACAGGAGCCGGGCGCATACAAATGTTTTGTTTGTTTGTTTGTTTGTTTTTGTTTTTGTTTTTGACAGACCCAAGCAGGTAAAATCGCGCCGAGGCCCCGCCGAAGCGCCGCTGTGGCACAGGCGGAAACTCCTGCGTCCCGGACAGGCAGGTAACAAGCCTGAAGTTCCCGGAGGAGTGCGTTGGTTTTTTATTTTTAGTTTTTATTTTTTTAACAACTTAGGACGGTGGCGTGTAGGGGGTGCTTCTCCAATGCGTAAACAACAACAGCAACAACAACAACAACAACAAAACGCCTTGATGTCTTGGAGCTCAAAAGGACCGGGCTCAGGCTCGGTGATTCCCAATCAGCACTCCTGGCTGCAGGCCGGTAACACTTCATTGCTATTCACCGACTTCTAAAGCGAAACGGAAACTAAAGGGAGGCCGTTCCAGTATTTCCCCTTTTGCTGCCTCTAAGGTTTACTCTTCCCTGGCCACTTGCCTGGTCCCCGTCTCCAGGTGAGAGACTGGGAAATTGTGCCTCCGTGATGAGAGAGCTTTTGCCTAGAGAAAATTTTGGAAAATCCGATTCCAGGGATAGTCAAGATCCCTAGCTACTATTGACTGTTTAAGAAAGTTGCTGGGGATCCTTTAAGCATTTTTTTTTTTCTCTAAAAATAAATTGTTTGGGTGATTGACAAGCCTTGTTCAGTGAGTCCTGTTTTTCCAGAAAAATATGTTATGTAGAATTTAGTTTTTTATTCTTCCAACTTAAATGCATAAATAATTTTCTTCCTACAGAAGTATTCCAGGACATTCCTTTTGTGAAATGGCATGTTGAGGAAATTTAAAAGTTGCATCCAATGATGCTATTTAGCGATAGTTTTTCCTTTACTTTCTCATTTATCATGTGTCTGTGATAATATTCTCTGTTAGAGTAGATGGTGTAAACCAATAATTTAAAGTTAAAGCTTTCCTTTTATCATTTCTATTTTTGTTTAACAGTTTCAAGGGCTTTGCAAAGTAAACTCTTCTCCTTTTCAATCATCTTAACAGGCATTGCAGTGAAGAATTTGCAGTTTCTTGGGGCAAGGAGATAATCTTTTCTTCACTGTGCTTCCAGCCCAAATATAAGATTAAACCTTTCTTTTCTTCACCTCGCTCCTCACTAATAAAACGGAAGTGCCTATGTTTACAGACAGCATTTACCAAAATGGGACAAATCTTGTCCCGTCTGCAACAAAGGCACTGTCTTGGAAAGTCAGTGTTTACTCTGCCTTCCTTGACCATGATTTCATACCTAGAGTTTTTGCCAGTTGCTCCTGCATTGAAATAGCAATCTTGGCCCAGGATTGCCCAGAATCATGGGATTTCAGAGAACACTTAAGCCACTCCCCAGGTTGTATAAATAAGGATAAGAAGCTGAGGGCCAGAGAGAGAGAAAGGGAGTTATGTTCTAAGGGATGGTTTACATTTGGTTGCCCATTCAATAAACTCCTTCAACATTGCTAAGTGCCACTATGTGGAAGGCACTAGGGGGCATGCAAGATGAATAAGACAGTCAGAATGAGGCCCAAGAAGCCTCTTCTCAAGGAGAGATGGTGGTGCCGTAAGTGAGCATGCGCTTATGTAGGGATTATGGGTAAATGAATAATTAACGTATGGTACATTAAACACTGAAAGTTTGCTGTACATGAAGTGCTACAGAAGCATGAAGAGATGAGTAACTGTTTCTAATAGTGGAGTCAGTGACAACTTCACGGAGGAAGGGATTTTGAATGAGCAAAGATTCAAAGACAAGAGTTCAAACTGTTTAGAAAACAAGTGCAAAAATACATGGGTACATTTATTATAGGATGTGTTGAAGAAGTCACTAGAATGAGCCTGGTGATGAAGGTCCCCCCTGTATATGTTGTAGTTGATGTTTAGTACAGCATACCCAATCTCCCAAATGATCAGGTAATGCTATCCTAAAAGTATGAAGTATGATTGATTACAAGGTAAAGGTCATTCATTATTTGAGCCACTATTCTAAAGTTTTTTCATCCAAATAAATGTCTTATCTTAGAACATTTTGGGGATTGCTTTCAGAGCTCCCTATCATATTTTAAGAAACTCTTCAATTATGACCCATCCATATTTTGACAATAATTTTGACTTTTTAGAAAATAGTGAAAGCTAATTTGGAATAAGCCTGACGAATAAGAGAAGTAATATGACTTGGTTGGGTGGCATTTTGTGGGGAGAAAAATAAACTGAGTCATAACTATGAAGCAGTAAGTCAGATAGACATTCTTATGTAATATATGAACTACTTCTAAAAGGCAGTGTCAAAAGAGAAGATCCAGAAATATTTGAAACAATGACAATTTTCAAAAAATAAATACTTCTAAGGGTAACTAATTTGAAAGTAAATACATTGGTATGTAAAAAAATCAATTATATTTATTTAAAACATATGTGTCTTTATAGTCACACTTTGGTATGTTCACAAGCATAGATTATATCCCTAATGAGTTATGGCCAAGACTTTCTCTTCTTCTTTCATGCACTAAAATACCAAGTGTAGAGTGTTAAGATCTCGTGACTAAGATCTGGCCGATGGAATAAGAGTGGAAATGATGTTGCAATCTCTAGCTTGAAGGGTGTGCTGTCCCCTTCCTTTGTCCCCTTCCCACTAACTGGAATGCCCTCATGATGCTAATGAGTCATCTTGTGCTGTGCAGATGAGGCCAAGAGGGTAATGATAGACGGAATAGAGGAATCCTGAGTCTGAAACTGTGGGAACTGCCAAACCAGTCCTGGAAGGCTAGTTCCAAGACAGTTTCATAAAGGAGAAGTAAACTACTGTATTGTTTATGTCCCTGCAGTCTGGGTCTCTGTTATAGCAACTTAAATCTATGTCTTAACCATTAAACAGTGGTGGATTAAACAAGAGCATGTGAAATACTCAGAACTATTACCAAGTGGATCCAGAAGTGGATCCTCACCAGAACTCAACCATGCCGGCACCCTGATCTTGGACTTGCAGCTTCCAGAATTATAAGAAATAAACTTCACTGGTTTATAAGCCACACAGTCTATGCTATTTTTGTTATAATACCACCAACAGTCTAAGACACACTATATGATGGGTCTCTGTCACTAAAACACCATCTTCTCTTGATAAATGATTTACTGAAGGAAATTATCTAATTACATGTTTATGATGCTTATTCAACCCAAACCTAAGTGTCCCGTAGTCACTCACAATTCCATCACTTGACTGTTTTTTCCTCTTAGCTGATAGGTACTTGGTCTCTTGTTTCTTGTCCCCGCTACTACTAGGGTGTAAACACTGTATCCAGTTTCCTGCTCCTGCAGCCTCAGTGTCCAGAATATTGCTTGGCACACTGTAGCCCCTCAATTTTTATTTGTTGAATAAATGAATGATCAAATGAACCCAGGAGAGTGCAATCACCACAATGGATGGTTCAGAGCTACTGTGGTATTCACCATCTCTCCTTGTCCCTCTATGTGTTACCTGTCACAGAGAGGCCCATGACACAGGGAGGTTGTGAGCTGGCCCATATTTCAGAATGTGCTGTGCATCTTTTTCTACCAGTTTTACTTGTAACACCCTTTACTTCCCACCAGTGTTTTTGCAAACTACCCCAAAGCAGCATCAGTTTGCACCAATGTAACAAATTGTACAAGACAAGACTCCCCAGGTAATGGCATTAATCTCTATGCTTCAGTGATGTGCCTTGTTGATTTACAATAAGAGCTTGGCTGGCTCCAGGTGGCTGATACAGGTGTATTCCTAAATTCTGCCCATAATGGTGACTGTGATGAAGCACGTCTATCCCCACCCTTCCCTAGGAAGAGAAGAGTCTAACAAACGGAGGGCAGTCTCAAATAAAGAAGGGTCCTCACTTGGTTTAAGGGCTCTCAGCAGTCGACTTGGTCCCAAAGGAGAGCTTACACATGTAATATACCAAGAGTCTATAGCCATCTGGGGCTGGGAAATTGTTTTTCACCAAGGGGAATTCAAGCGGTATGCTAAGAAATTGCAAGGAAATTGTTCTTTTCATTAGAATTCATTAGACATGTAATGAAATGGTCAAGATTCTTACAGTGGGTAAACGTCACCAAATTAAACTCTGTAAGTCTTTCTTCCTTTCTTATTCATGTTCTCAAATACCATTACATATTTAATCATCATGGGGTCAGTTTATTTCCCCTTGAACCTAACTTGAGCCTCATTAAAAATCCTTAGGATCTTGGCCTTTAATGATTGTTTTCACTCACTTTTAGGCAATTTTATTCATTTGCATAATTTCAACTACTTTGTGTTGGTGATTCCTAAATTTATATTCTGTAAACAAACACCTCTCATAAGTCCATTCTATATGTCAACTGTCTACTTGATGTATCTACTTAGGAATCTCACAGGCACTTCAACCCCAAACATCCAAAATGAGACTTTAGGTACAGTGATTCTCAACCTTCCTAATGCCGCGACCCTTTAATGCAGTTCCTCATGTTGTGGTGACCCCCAACCATAAAATTATTGGTAGCTGCTCTCTACACATGTGTGACTGGTCCGCATAAGTACATCATGTGTTTTCCGATGGTCTTAGGTGACCCCTGTGAAAGGGTCGTGTGACCCCCCAAAGGGGTCGCGACCCACAGGTTAAGAACCACCACAATGTCCCCTCACCCTCAAATCAGTCCTCTTGCATCTCCTAGCTCATAGCACCTTAGAACAACTCACGATGCAAACCTAATTCCTACCGTGGTCCATATCAAATCAATGTCCAAGTCCTGTTGTTTTTGTCTCCTAGGTGCCTCCTTAATCTGTCATGTTGTTTCCACCTGCAGTCACCTCCCTAATCTAATAATGTCATGGTTCAGGTAGACCTGGTTATTTCAGGTGGATTACTCCCCAAAACCTGGTCATCATTCTCCCTGCAAACTCTCTTGCTCTCCTTGAAATCATTCTCCACACTGCACATAGGTTATCTTTTTAAAATGCAGATGTACTTAAATCGTTTCCCTACTTAAACTCTTCAATTGGTACAACTGCTATGGAGGACAGTGTGGAGATTCCTGAGAAAATTGGGAATGGAGCTACCATATGACCCAGCAATTTCCCTCCTGGATATGTACCGAAAATATTTCAAAACCTTAGTCCTCAAAGACTTATTACATCACAGTGCTGTTCATGGTGGTCAAGTCATGGAAACATGACGTGTGCCCTTTGACAGATGACTGGATAAAGAAGCTGTGGTACATCTACACAACAGAATATTCCTCAGCTGTAAGAAAAGATGAAATACTGCCATTTGCGACAAAATGGATGGACCGTGAGATCATCATGCTAAGCGAAATAAACTCTTCATTGCTTTCCATTGCTCCTAGGATAAAATACAAAAGCCTCCTGTGTGTGCTCACTGCCCTGCAGCCCACACGTGAGCCTCACTCAGGGCCACTCTCCTGCCCACTTTGGGGACAGGTCATGCTCAGAGCTCTTCTATGCTACTACTCCCTGTGTTCCAAATGTCCTCCTTCCTCGTCTTTGTCTAGTTGAATCCCGAGCACCCTTCCAAGCTTCAACTGAAATCTCATTTTTCTCAGGGGAGCAAAGTTAAATCCACTCTGTGCTCCTCCTAACTCTTGCCCTCCTGGTTACCATCTTATCCCCAGATCTGGCTCAGTGTGCAGCCCTATAAGACATTTGGTGAATGAAAGAATGCACAGTGCAAATTATCTCAGGCTGAGCCTGGAGTACACCAGACCATTGCTATATAATTTTTTAAATGAAAATAAGAGAAAAGAACTCAAATTAGAGGGATATGTATATGCAAGTTACTGGTATATGTTATCTGATATAAATGCTATTCGATAGGGCTGGGGGAAATCGGTAAGATGAAATAACCATTTAGAAAATACAAATGGGTTTAAGGAAATTCCACCCTCCTGTCCTCCACCCACCAAAGCAAACCAAGAAATACTTAGAAATAAACCTAACAAGAAAGATGTAGGATCTGTGTTTTAAAAAACACTGCAAAATCAGAAAAATATAGGTGGTGTAGTGGTGAGGCTTCAGTGCTGACAATGCCGCAGCCTGGGTTCGACTCCCAGCTAGGGAACCAAAAAAAAAAAAAAAAGAAAAAAGAAAAAAAAGAAAAATATAGGACGTACAAGAATATTTGAATAAATGGAGAGATATACCAAATTCCTAGATAGACATCAATCTTGTAAAGTTGTTTATCTTCCTTGAATTAATCTACATGTATTGTATAAAGTAACAATCAAATTCCTATCACATCCATGTATATTCTGGGAAAGTTGAAAATATGTCTAAAATTTACCTGGAGGAATTGAACAGGTAAGAGAAACCAATCAAATATTTTAAAAGAATGTAGTGAGAGGACTGGATATTGAAACAGAGTCTAATACCAAATATTACATTGATGAGGTAGTATTATGAGAACCAACAAACAGAACAAAGGAACATAACAGAAATCTCTGAAACAGATCTGCCTGTCTATGGGATCTAATTGCATGCTAAAGATGGAACTTTCAAATTAGTGGGGAAAGTCTTTTTTGAATTAATGCTATTGGGTAATTGTTTAATTGGACTCATTAATATAAAATCCTACTACATGCTATAGCAGATTTATTAATTATGAATTAAAGGTGAATCGTACCAAAGACAGAAATGATTAAGGATGGACAGGTACAATAACACAAAAATTGTAATCTTCTTTTAAGACCCACCATAAACAAAGGTCAAAGTCAAATTATAAATTGGAAAATACTTGAAACATATGATAGAAAAATGTGCAAAGATGTTAATGGACAACTTAGGAAAGAAGAAATACAAGTAGTCGTAAGCAATATGCTCAATTTCACTAGTGATCAAATTAATACAAATTAAAAACATTAGGATGCCATTTTTGCCTAACAAATTTATGAACATTACATAATATTTGTACCATCATACACTTGTAGAGTGTCTATAATTCCTGATAGATTTTTGACGTGGAGACTATGTGCTGCTTGTTCTTATCACTTACTCCCTGTGTCTAGCATAAGATGGCATAGAGTAGCTGTTTAATACAACCTTTTAATGAATGAATACTTTTCAATGTCTTCTGGATTTTAGCATACAGGTACTTTCAGAAACTCCTGATGTAATCACTATTGTGTTTTTGGGTGACATTTAGGTAATAGCTACCAAATGTCTTAAAAGTTTGTGTATGTTTGAATAGTGCGGTCATATATGACTCAGTTTGCCAGAAACTGGCCTGGTTTACACATCCGTTGTCCGGGTGTAATGAATAATCGTAGCCCCACTCATTCTCCCAAGTCTTGATTAGGACGGTAAAGTGCATGGTCGTCACACTCAGCAATAAATAATTATGAATTTGCACTACCGTATCCTTTCGGACTTAATTTTTTCAGTTACGTATAATTGTGCAAAAGCAAGAAATGACTTAATTGTCAAAAAAAGGTGTAATTTAAATCAGTGTTGGCCATCATTGACTGAATAGCGGAATGATCTGGGAAGTTTTCAAAAAACTACTGATGCCCAAGTCCCTTCCCCAACCGAGTGAATCAGAGTCTCATGAGGTAAGGCATGGTCATCTGTATTTTATAAGCTTTCCAAGTGATTATACTATACATCCAGAGTGAGACCAATGACTTACAGAATGTAAGACACATATCCACAAAGTAGAATGTTTTATAGCCACAAGAAATAAAGTGCCAGGGTCTTTAGAATCTCATTTTATTCTAAAAATACCTATTTCTCACTGTGGTGATGTAGACATAAAATTTACCACTTTTAAGTGTATTGTTCAATGGCATTAAGTGCATGCAACCATCACCACTACCTAAAAATAAATTTTTAATTAAATTTAAGTGTATTTCATTATACTCTTTCTATATATGTATATTATATACACGATTGATTTTTGTGCATAAGTATAAATCTCAAAAGATACAAATGTGACTTTGTTTACATTTTGGCCTTTTGTCTATTTGAATATTCTACTTGTTTGTAGGTAATAGTTTGTCTTCATATTAAAAACATGCTTACTTTAAAAATTCAGTGGGACACAACGTTGTCGTCAATGTACTTCAACATTCATAGGTCTTCAGCCTTGTTTACTCAGAATTTAGCTTACTACAGGGCATCTTTAGGTCCAATCCACTGGTTTCATTTCTGAGAATAAGAATTTCACTCTCACTCTCCCCTTTCACATGGTCCCCATGGAGGGATCCTAGGACAGCTTTGCCAAAGACTTGGTCAGAGCGGGGACCGCTATCTGGGAGTCCATGGTCGGGGAAACAAATAAGGGGTTGCTTTGCTAAACTTACCACGTTTGGTAAAATACGGAGCTATGCTGAGCTGGCCACCTCTCTTTTACATCCATTATAGCTTGAGCTAAAATGGACAGAAAAGTTCTTCCTAAGAATTGTACTTTGTCTATCACACTAGTCCTGAGCCTGTAAAGTATAATCGGATACTAGGTCATCTCCCCCCAAATATTAATGCGAAAGCTAGAATGAGAACTGTACGTCAGTTAAAATACCTCCCTAAGTTGGAATGCGGGGACCGTTGGAGAACACGTTAATGTTTCTATTCGTTAGGCTTGCGTGCTAAGGAATAAAATATGCCACTTCTGGCCATATTTCTGTTAAAGCTGCTACAGGTTTATGGGAACGCTAAAATGGTGCAGCTAACATGGAAATTAGTGTCACCGTCTTATAAGATTTTTATATATTGCTCTTATTTCTGGAGAACATACGATGGTTATTTGGCACTTGCGGATAAGTAGGTTTGTTTTTCAAAATCTGAATTCCTGTCAGATCCACAGCCAATCCATCAGTCCGCTTTTCCACAGCTCCTTTCATAGACAACACTGCTAAGCACTTCAGAAATATCAGATTAACATTAATACCCGATGGATTAGGACCCAGACAAAAGTGGGCTTAGGCAACACTGCAAGTGGAGTCTGAAGGTAGGCGCCCGTGATATCAGTTTCCTGCAAGGCTCAGCTCTCAGAAATTTGAGGGGCAAGAGGCCCACTGAAAAGTATTTGCCGTTCTGGTGAGCCTCGGGGCACTGAAGGATCTGGGGAGCAATCCAACAGCTTGCCTGGGACTGCCGAAGAAGCTCTTCCACCAAGAGGGATTCAGGCCCAGCATTCCAGATGGGAACTTTCCCGTTTCCTTTCCTGTGTCCTTCTCAACACCACTTCTTTTCTTTATCTCCTCCCCTTCACGTTCAATCTGATTAGGGATAGGGCTGCTGAGCTGTAACACAACGAACAAATCCTGAGGCTGGCACTCCGAAAATGCTGAAATCCTTAAACGCGGACAATGGCTTTGGCTTATAGGTGTGAAGCAGAAAGAACTCATCTTACTAGGCCTTCAGCACACAAATGGATACAAGGTCTAAGGGCAGCCAACACTCATGCCTGTCTCAGGTCTGTGTGCGTCTATATGCCTTCCAACAGCCCTGAGGCATACGTAGATAAGAAAATAGTAACCACGAAGATGGCTGAACACTACTGACTCGTGTATAAAAATACCCCTAAGGAGTGTTCATCAGGCCTTCTTTGAAAGGTCTGGGCCCAGGCTCCTCTGAGGCACAAGGTACTCAATTCTTAGCATCTGTGATAGAATCTAAATTCGCTTAAAGTGCATCTCATTTTCTCAGGTACCTTTTATACCGGGTCTGGCAGAAGTAACATCTTGATTTTGTAATAAAATCATAACTCAAGGCTGGGCGTTATTTCTCTCGGGCCCTGTATATTGGGCCATATACTTTTTCTTCTTTTTTTAAAGCTTCAGGGTCTCTTAATGCAGTTGAGAGAATTAAAAATCTCCCAGAACATTATTTCTATATTCTAAAAGGCTGCTGAAGTCAACGGCACCTTCTTTTCATTTCCAGTAGCTAAGAGTCCATGGGCTTTTAGGGATAGAGTGTGTAATGAGCTGCGATTCCGAGGTGGAACTGAATGATGTAATTGTTTGTTCCCTTCCACACTATGTGAGCTATCATTGTATTTTAGATAATGAAGAAGCTGGGTGTAGGGTCCACAGGGAGTCCTTGTGCAGGTAAATGAACTTTATAGCTTTGGTGCAGGGCATTCCCAGAGGATTAAATAGGATGGCAATCTGGCCCCCGTATTTTTAGATTCTTCTACAACTGGTAAAAACTCCTGCCCTGACTAATGTTTGCACTGAAGTTGAGATCCTGGCTCATAATGTCGTGTAGATTTCTGGAAAGGCCCACACACAAAACAAAAGACAACTCCTGTGAAATACCCAAATAGCATTTGCTAATTCTGTCCAGGGTGGTAAGAGAATTCACGTCTTTGGTATGTGGGTAGTTAGTTCCCTGGCTGGGAATCGAACCCAGGCCGCAGCGTTGAGAGCGGGGAAGCCTTAGCCACTACACCACCAGGGAGCCCCCGAGAATTCACGTCTTAACGATGTGAGCTCCCAGACTTGAAATGTAAGTCACTAGGACAAGGCAGCCAGGATGTCCCGGACGTGATGGAGGAAAAGCATTTATCTATCCCGACCCCAGGGGCAAATCGAGATTGGAAATGCTTGGAGGACAATAAAGTCTACCCCAGAAAACAGTGGCTTTACAACGGATTGTTTTCTTTTTCTTAGTGTCTTTTGCACCTGAACCCGGTGACAACGTGCGGGGGAAGAAGAAATAATCATGCCTCTTTCGTGGAAGTTAATCACTGGGACTCCGGTGACTCCGAGGTGGGCCACGCTTGGGATGTGGACCTCACCACGCCGAGTCTCCAACTTGCCACACTTCGCTTGGCAGAACTTTTCGTTTTTCTCTTTCCAAGAGTCTTTATACCCCTCTGTTATCAAAATTGCAGTCTCCCCATACGTACCAGGCTGTCCGGAAAAAATCCAGCCATACATGCCCCTATTCTTCATATTACGTGGGGGGAGAGTGGCGGAGAGCCCTCGTGTATATATTTAAGTCGACTTCCCTTGACCCTGCAGCTGTGCTCCTGCCAGTTTCTTCTTTTTCTCCCTCCACTTCTTGCCACTTTTCTGTACGTTTGCTTCTCCTTTACCCTCCCAAATTGGCTCTTCACCCCTTCAGCTGCTGCCACTGCGATGCTCCCCTCAGGCAGGGGCACTCCGGACGCCAGCTCTGCCTCCCGCGTTCTCACACTCAGGTCGTGAAGACGCCACGCTCCTCTGGCTTCTCGTACTCGGAGCATTTTGTGTTTGTTACTTTTCTTGGACGTTACTGCTTCTCCCGCCCTCTTAACAATAGGCATCATCTTCCAGATTTCCGTAGGGGCTTTCAGCTGTTCTTGCGTTTCATTCCCTCTCAGAATTCACTCATCACTTGAGTGCAGCAGTCGCCTAAGTCTATAAAGTTCTGCATCAAACTTCCCACGTACGCGCAGTCCTGTATTTTCATCTGTTCTCATGGCAGTTTAATATCAGTATCTTGCAATCTGACCCAACTCAAGACAATTCAGGATCAAATTAGCTCTTTTTTCCAACATGTGTATTTTGCCCAAAGCTTTCCTATTTTTTTTTTACTTCACCAAGTTCAAACCCCCAAGTCACTTTTATGGTTCTATTCACTCTTTAGTTTTCAAATCCTGTCAACTCTTTCTTTGAAATGTCTTCATGTCTCTTCATCCCTGGCATTCTCAGTACCTGCCTCCCATCCAAGACCCTCAGCAGCTCATTCTTGGGTTACAGAAGCAGGCGCCCATCTGGCCTCCTTGACCCCAAGCTTTCTCCTCTCCAATCGCACCTTCATGCCGCTGCCAGACTAATCTTCTTTAAATGCCACTTCCATCTTGTCACTGTCTGCTCCGAAGACTCTAATAGCCCTGTAATCACACAAGTATGAACTGAAGGCGACCTTGGAGTTCATCTCCTCCAACCCCTTACAGACGAGGAAATCGAGGCTCCACGAGAGAGTACGTGGTTTACTCAAATGAATGTTAATAAACCACAGAAGTAGAGTTTGAAGCCAGGCTTTCACCAAAGGGCCAGGGCTCTTGCTACGCTAACAGTAACTTCCGTTCCTGCATCGCCTTCAGGATTTTCCTTACATCTGCATGCTGCTTATGTCATTTCTTATTTCATACATTGTTAATGGTTCTGCTCTTTACACACACACACACACACACACATTATTAAAGTAAATGTGATATCACAGTTGTAAAAGGAAAACCATTATTACTTAATGGAATTAGAAGGTAACCTTAAAACTAATACAACAAATTAAGGAAAATGATTCAATCCTTAATGTCTCATCTTTGTGTGCCTAAAACTGTCTTCCACAGTGTGGAGGCTCCTCGGAAAACTGGGAATGGAGCTACCCTATGACCCAGCAATCCCCCTTCTGGGGATCTATCCAAAAAACCTGAAAACCTTTGTCTGCAAAAACTTATGTACCCCAATGTTCATTGCAGTGCTGTTCACAGTGGCCAAAACATGGAAACAACCAAAGTGCCCTGCGACAGATGACTGGATAAAGAAGCTGTGGTACATATACACAATGGAATATTACTCAGCTATAAAAGATGAAATACTGCCATTTGCAACAAAATGGATGGACCTGGAGATCATCATCCTTAGTGAAATAAGCCAGACAGAAAAAACAAAGAACTGTATGACTTCACTCATATGCGGAATATAAAACTGAAAGCAACAAAGAAAAACAAATGAACAAACAAACAAATAACCCATGGACACAATCAATAGTTTAATGTTATTTGGGGATGAGGGGGACAGGGAGGGGAGAAAGGGGAGGGAGAGGAGGGGGGGAAGCTAAATATAAGGTGATGGAAAGAGAAGTCACACTAGGTGGTGAACTTACTATACAACACATAGATGATGCACTGTAGAACTGTATGCCTGAAACCTATGTAATTCTTGCTAACAGATGTCACCCCAATAAGTCTGACAATAAAAATGAATTAAAAAAACAAAACAAAACAAAACTGTCTTCCATACCACGTTACAAGCTTCTCGTGCTGAGAGAGGCAAAGCACTTCACAATGATTCTTTTTTTGTTATTGTACAACACAAACTCTTTGACTAGCCGGTGTTCACATATCTGATCTCACCGAGCCAAAGGGCATTCCCATGAGTTGCTGGCAGAGGTCTCTTTGCTAATAAGTAATTTCCCCTCCTGCATGTTCATTCTCACACTGATGCTCTCGCTTAGAAGATTACTACTGCTCTCTTCCCATCGGGTCAAACTTCATCCAGTTTTCAAAGCATAGTTTGCAAACTCCATAATCACCTCTGAACAATCCACTCCTCATTGACTTTAGCCTTTTCTAAATTCCATGGATTATTCTTCAATCTCATATTTGGAGTCAATTATTTACTCTTGCATATAATTTAGTCATTACGTAGTGTGTTATTTTCATTTCCCTAACAAGGAGGTATGCTACTTTAGGGTAGCTATCTTTTCTTATGTAATTTCCATGTCCCAGTAGATCTGGTTTTGCACCAGGCAATCCCAGTCGATTTATGATCACCGAGTTGCTTCAGATGCTCACCACGTGGTGAGCGCTCTATATGGGCTCACCATTTTGCGCATTTAAACATTATCAAGGCTTTGGGTCTTTTGAATGGGAGAGAGCCTACCTGTTATATTTTCTGCAATAGACAAGAACTTGCATTAGAATAATTACTGTTTGCCTCAGTAAAGCTCAGTAAAGGAGAAGTTATTTGTACTGAGTTGGTCAGTAGTTAAGAAGCATTCATGGTAATATGCGATGAGTAAAAGAAGGATGATGCTCAAGTCACCCTCCAATCTTGGTTCAGAGTCAATTTTTATAGTTGGAAGAAATCTTTTGAGATGACAGATTATCTCATTTTGCAGATGGAGAAGAGACCCCAAAGTAGGAGGCAAGTTGCGTGAAGTTTCAAAACAACTTAGTTGGCAGAGTTCATTGGCAGTCTCCCCAACTCCACTTGATAATGGGCCCCACTTCGCCTGGGACAGTCCTGGCTTATGTCCCTCCTCCCGGCCTCCTGCTTCTTTTCCTTATGAATGACCCCTATTTGCATAAACACGCTCACCTACTTAACTCCTCAGTCCAACTGGCTTTGTCTTGCATTAAAATAAAGAATACATGTATTTCTTTTTGCACATTTTTATATATGAACGTACCACTTAAAGATTTTTTATGCTACCTCTAAACCCCAAATAATCAGTCAACATCAGGGAAACAAACACTATTTTTAAAGCAGTTTGAGACAAAACCTGCAGTTTCTCCATTTATAAAGAGATTTTCTATGTGCACAGGTCTTCCTAGCAACTAAATTTTCATGAGCAACAAATGAGGTTTCGACAACCCCACTTGGTTACTTTAATAGAAATAGAGGTCTAGTGTGTAATTACTGTTACTATAGAAGGTGAATGACCTATCACAATTAACAAGGGGACTGTTCACCAGAATTTATGGATTTTGTACTTTGTAACCTAATGAGCACTGCAGTGTACTATCACTTATATCACTCTAGATTGCCCAATCACCCTGCATAATATTACTTCAATCCATTTTGAAATGGGCCCAAATTGTCATTTTTTTTGTTGGAGTAATGATCAAGTATTGATGTTTCTTGAGTTCATACAAATGACTACAACCTCCTTGCACGCAGCCTGGTCAATAGAGTCTGATGTTCACATTAGGGATTTGGAAATCAATGTAGTTTTCCTGTTATTCTTTTATGATTAAATCAATTGAAGTTATTTACTCATAGCAGAAAATATGGGTGGTTGCCAACCCTACGGCTTAGCGAATTGCTTTCTCACCACCGCTGCCCTGTAATGAGAAGGTACATATTTGCTTCGGGGGTTGACGAAAACCTGTTCATGTATAGCAGCAATTTGAGAGGCAGAAAGTGTTTATTATTAAAGGCTAAGCGTGTTGAATGCCAAAGGGCATCTTTATCACTTGGCATTGCATTAACAGTGACAAAGGAGGGAAACACGCCCAGAGACCCCCTCCACATTGGTCAGATGGGGCTCAATTATGCATGCAAAGCCAGCGGGCAGCCAATGGGTGCTCTTGCCACATCCGGCCTGGTGTACACTGTTCTGCAGAGACCCTGGCCAAAGACAACGGCAATGTCGATTAAGCTGAATGGACCGGGCCTATGTGTTGATGGGTTTTTCTCTCTTTAGCCTGTGGTGGGTGACCCACAGTGTTCTGGTGTGAGAATAAATAACAGCTTGCATAACATGGGTTGCATTTAATGTGCTTGAATGCAAAATAGTGGTATAAGGGTAAAAGCAAATGGAGACAGCAGTGGGGATGGCTGTGGAGGCGGGAAGAGGCTTTGCAGGGAAGCGGTATGGAAGTGAAATCACTTATGAGCCGAGAAGAATGTCATTTGCTCTTGTATTCTCCCTCTGAAGTGAGTAATAAGCAAACAATAGAAGAGCCATTTCGTTTTTAGACCAGTTCTGTGCAACCAGCTGCACTGGACCATGGTGACGCCAAGTCCTTTATAGGTACTTGATCTTTTCATCATGTTTGATGAGACTAGTGCAAAAGTGAGAAATAGGGGTTGCTTTGGCCAACTTCTAAATGTTCTGCATTTCTCTTAATTTCTTTAACTTTCATCCTCAATAAAACCTGCTCACCAGAGAAGAAAAATAATCACTCTGCCAAAGCTTATTAGAAATTTAACTTTAAACACTTGCTGTCTGCTCCTGGGGAATAGTAGTAAGACAATCCCTGCTTTTATGAGCGAGACCCTCGTCGGTGGGGTGGAGATTCAGGTACAGCTGGCTGGGGAGGTAGACATTTTCCTCGCCCCACCAAGAAAATAAGGGGCTTCTGTAAAAAGTCCTCGAGTCATGTCTGTGTTCGCAGTGTCAGAATACAGGCATGCTTTATGACACGCAGCAGGGAGGAGGGTGGGGAGGAGAAACATAAGCCAAACTGCAAAGGTGGATGCTGAGCCTCCTAAGAAAGAGAACGAAGGCAAAGCAGGGCATGCATGAGTCCTGGGACCTGACCGGCCTGTGTAGTCCTCAGCGCAGAACACAGCTCTGGAAGAGACTTTATGAATTTCTCTGAGGACACCTATATTCCAACCACTTGGTACATGCACGCGTGAGGCAGGATTGTGTAAGGGTGAAGGACACGCATTCTACAGCCAGACTGCCGGGTTCCAAGCCTAGCTCTCCTTCTTGCTCACCTCCAGCAACTCTTCGCTGGTCTATGCCTCAGTTTCTGATCTGTAACACGGGGAGGGTGGGTGGTGGTGGTGGTAGTAATAGAAGTTATGTCACAGAATCTTCATGGAGATGAAATGAGTGAATGTTAGAATGGTGCATGGTAAGCTCTCAATAAATGTTAGTGATTATCATTTTTACTCTGGAGTTATTACTACTGCAGGTTACAGGTAAATGAGAAGATGCCTACTTATACTCTCTAACATTTCGGGGTGCTGAGCCACCTGCCATGGGCCCCTCAGAACAAAGTGTAACCCACAAAGAGAAGCAGTGAGTCCCCACTTACAGTGCCACTGAGGCAAGCCTGCCTTCAGTACTCTACACTTGGGATTGAAGTAATAATAGCAGTGCCCATGGTGGCAGAGCACTGTCTTGAATTCACAAAGTAGAGGGATATCAGGTGGGCTTCTCATGGCAATGGTAATGGCCACAGTGAGCTATGGCTCCAGCAGAGATGGGTGGCTCAGAGTCAGTTGGGCGTGGTGGTGGTGGTGATAAGAGATGGCACTGTGGTCATAAATGCAAAATTCTCTTTGGAAAGTCCAAAAAAACTTCCAGGGCAGAGGAGGAAACTCAGAGGGTAGGCTGGATCAAGATTTTAAAGTAACTTACATATGGGCTAGAGATTAGTGAAATCTGTGATTGGGTCACAACAAGACCACACTGGAAGCATCCACTGGGAGACCCACAGTTGGCTGAGCTCCAGGTTGTGGGTCCCTCTGGGGTTTTTCAAATTCTGGGTCATGCTTTTCTGCACCAAAGATTAACTACTGCTCCAGAATGACAGCTAATTGACTTGTTTATTAAAATCCCTCCTCAGGCATAGAGAGTACTTGTCAGATTGTTCAGGAGAGAAGAAAATGTAGTCTTCTAGAGCTTGCTGAGAATGTTAATTTTCCTTCCATCCCTAGAAAGACGCAAGGAAAGGGGAGGAATGCCTAGAAAAGGAAACTTAATTTCTCTACAGTGGTAGAGAATTTATAAGAGTGAACGTTTCCCCTGGAGAAAGATGAAGGACTGACGGCAGGTGTGGCTAGAATCCTCGTCAGTAATGACAGCCCCCCTCTACCCTGAGCTTGAGCATGTCTGCAGCCCCAAGTGTGCCCACTCAAGGAGTAAGACAGTGAGGAAGAAGATTAGGAAACTGAAGAAGAGGAAAACACAGCTGACACGTCACACAGAGGAGCCAGCAGGGCCTGCCTCAGAAGGGGCAAGGAGAAGGGGACGGGCAGAGTGTCTGGTGTGCCCGCTGTACCAGGCAGATGGCCATGAGGAAGGACAGGTTAGTGAGGTGTTGAGAAGTATGGCCAGCCATGTGGATGTTATTCTAACACCTAGCGACAGGCAGGGGTGCAAGTCTCCCCAGGTCTGGGGGTTAAAACCTTGTTGCAGGCAGGGCTCTTGCAACACGATGCAGGGCAGATTGTACAGCCTTGAATAAGCCCTGCTGCTTTCTTCTGTCACCTGCTTTGGGGCAGGCTTCCAGGTTCCTCAAGGAGTGGGAGACCACGTTCTGTGGCTTAAGAAAGAACTATAAGCTGTCTGAAAGAGTTGCCAAGGTTCCTACCAGTTGTTATGGCAGCCAGCCACTCTGTCCCTCAGAGCACTGTCCAGTGCAATTAGAGGCCACTGTGATTAGCAAAAGTACCTCCCAGCCCCCAAAAGCAAAATGCTTAGACTCAGAGAAACAGGCCTGGTGCCATTTTGGTTTTGTTCTGCTGAAGAGCATGGCTTCCTGGTGGGCCACAGCATCACCAAGAATTAGCCTTACGGCTTTCCGGGAGAGGTGAAGGATGGAAAGGGTACTTTCTTCCTCCCAAATGGCTCAGGTAAATCTGGAAAAAACTCCTGAAGGAGAAACTGAAAACTCCATAATGGCCATCAAACAAAAGGAGGAGGGAAGAGCATAGCGTGGGGCCAGCTACCCACTTCGCCAGGTAACCACCGTAACTTATCACTGAAAATAAAACTTGCATTGAATTTTGCCACCAGTACTGTCCCTTCCACAATGAGGAATAGAGGAGAGGGGATGCTCTGGGCAACGGCAGGGCCCCTCACGTCTGGATCTGTGGAATCTAGAGACCCAGCGATGAAGAAGAAGCTGTAACTAGAGATAAGGCTGTGGAATCAGCTTGCCCCTCTTGCTAAACCTCAGTCTCTAATCTTCTGCCTTGGCAAAACCAGCTATCAGCCTCAGGTTATCCAGAAGCATGAAGGAACTTTCTGGAATAAGCAAAAACATTGCCTGGGACAAGGAGGAGCTGAGGGCAGAGGCAGCCCCAAAGAACTGCCCTTCAGAAGGAATGGAGTTGCTGAGGTGGGGGAGCCTTGGCTCAAAGGAACATCGGCTCAGTACGATGCACAAGCACAGGCAAGATGGCTCCAGAGATTCTTGAGTAGGGACAGTCCCCGCTGAAAGACTGGGGCGCTGAAGACCCGCAGTTAGCAGGTGGGAGGCAACAAGCTTGAAATTCAGGCTTGCTAGTAAATCACATTCAATAATAACTACTCATAGGAGAGCCATGCAGGGGGTAGTGGACACGTGGACGCAGGCAACCTGGCCCCATGGTCTCCACCAGCTTCAGCCCATGGCAGGCAAATCTCCAAGGAGAGAGGTTTCTGAACCTCATCAGGACGATTCAAGAGGCCAGACACTCAGCACCGTCTGGGCTTTGCCTCCTCCTTTAGCCTTGCCTGGCACTCCTGGTGCCAACCTCTGCAGCCAGACACAGAAGCGTCAAGAATGCTGGCCCCTGCAGCCAAATGTCAAGTGTGTTTCCTATTACATTTTATCCAGGGTTTGCTGTGGAAATGCACAGGCAAATGGAAGGGGCTAGCCTCCTCCCCTCCCTCCTCTCTTTCCCTCCTTCTCTCTCTCTCTCTCTCTTTCTCTCTCTTCCAATAAATGCTTATTGTGCAATGACTAGTTAGGTACCTAGTCATACCCAGATTCTAGACTTGTAGTCCAGGAGTAGAGATTAGACACCTGCATAAATAACCCTATAATAAGGCCCAAAAGGGATAAGAGCAGTACATAATGTGCAAATGGTGCCAAGAGTTTTCAAATACAGGGCCCCCAGATGCATTCAGGTCAATTTTCAGCCACCTAGGGATCCATTTAGTATAAAGCCAGGTAAAAGTATCTAATGGCCCCATTATGGTTTGAAAGAGTTGTTGAGTCCCATTTGGTCACTTACAGAATTTAAAAACACAGGAAAGCCATAAAAGTGACAGGTCTCTTTCTTTTTGAGCATGTAGTTCTTTGTTTGTTTTGTTTTGTTTGGTCTTTGTTATTTTGGGGGGGTTCTTTTGTTTGTTTTTAGTGGGGGAGGCATTCTTGCATAGTTATTTATTTATCTGCACATATGAGGGCTGTCCAGAAAAAATCCAGCCATCAATGCCTCTATTTGCATGTGGCATAGCTGAATACTTTGCAGACAGCCCTCATATGCCATTAATCGGGGCCTCTGGCTGTGTGTGGCCCAGGACGCAGGCCTCAGGGATGGAAGTACAGGGTAATTGTCCCAGCCCTCCAGCAGCTCCAGCACCCTGCCAGGGGGCATCAGTGCGGGTGTGAATGCCCTCCTTCCACAGCTGGGGTACCAGCCATCAGGCGGCACAGGGAGATAAAGTGCTGCTATCTACCTGGTGTTATTGCCAGTGCAATATGCAAAGTTGGGGAAACAATTTGGGGGGCCTAAGATAAGTTAGGGTAATCTGGAGACTCATCAGTTTTACAGCCTAGTCATCTTTGCAGCTGAACACCTAGTTCATTATTTGTTAACATTTTTCAATGAAGGAAGTGAATGTGCAAGATGTTATACTCAGGACAGACTGTGCATGAGTGTTCTGTCAGGAGCTGTCACATGCATGTCTGCTGCTGTGCTTAGCCACACACGTGTTACCAAAAAGCAGCTTATTTAAAAGATGGGTGAGAGCTAAACACGGTGGTTTTTACACAAGTGTAAAACCCACGTTTCCTACTGATTACTTTAAAAACTGCTTTCCAGACCTCCCAACCACTAACGGAGTCTGCACTTAGCGAAAGTCAAGTTGAACAGCGTGGCAACATGGTGTGCGAACCAGCACCCATTACTTCAGGAGGAGAATCTCAGGTGTTTCACAGCACTCTGTTACCCTATGCCTGAACCAGAGCAAGAAGTCAGGTTACCAGGAATGATCACCAACGTCTGAGCCTTCGGCCATTGAGAAATAAAGATAGGTCAAAACTTTTTAATAAACAGCTTTCCCAAAGCGTTCATGTCCGTTTATGCTTCTGAAAGACATTCGTGGCTCCTAAAATAGCTTCCATCTGTGCTCTTCCGTGCATTTTTAATTTTCGAAAGCATTTGTATTAGTTTCCTATTGCTGCTGTAACAAATGACCACAAACTTAGTGATGTAAAGGGACAGAAATGTATTCTCTTATAGTTCTGGAGGTCAGAAGCCTTAAAACCCAGGAGTCAGCAGGGCGGCCTTCCCTCTCGAGGCCCCGAGGGAGAATCTGTTGGCTTGATTTTTCTATTATCGCTTCTGGGAGCTGTGGGAATTCCTGAGCTCATGACCCCGCACCCCTCGGACCTCTCCTTTCATCTCCTCTTTGGATCGGACCCTGGCCTTCCTGCCTCCCTCTTATAAGGCCCGTTGTGATTACATTGCATCCATCAGATAATCCAGCATAATCTTCCTATTGTAAGATCATTAATTCAATCATATCTGCAAAGTCCCTTCAGCCATGTAAGGTAACATTTTCACGGGTTCCAGTGATCTTGACGGCTTTTCTTCACAATTTAGATTGTGTTATGATATAT